>JAVQJG010248638.1:0-10984 GCA_036024015.1 Craterocephalus amniculus | reverse complement strand
TTTGATTTGAATTCATAACTCATTTATTGCATAAAAAAGTGAAAAAAATATATTAATAGTGATACGATGAAGATAATAAAATATAATGCATAATAATCTGCATTAAACTGGTGGAATATCAAAACGAAACATGGCGTCTCTGATTATGTGACAGAAGTAAAACACATTATTGCCTAAAATAGATAGAAATTTTTGTATTGATCATGTCTCCACATTCAAAAAGCATCTCACCTGATATTTCGACTAACAATGCACGTTAGAAAGGAAAAAAAAAATTATTGTGGGGATTTAGGTTAAAGTGCCTCCTAAATATCTGTTTTGTGTGTGTTTGCTCAGATTTCTGGGACAAGATGGAGTTTTAACTTTAACTGGAGCATCAAGAACTTATTGAAGCACTTTTAATAGTTGTGCAAAACCTGGTGTTCATATAACCGCACCATGCAGCACACCTATATACCTTTTACCTCTGATTTTTATCTCACATCTGTTTTGCAGCATATATCTCACACTCTGACAACCTCTGGCCGAGACTATAGTCCATATTTATGCAGTATAGAGGAGCACATAATTACATCGTCTTGCCCTGACTGACGTTTTCAGACGTTTTTTACTTTAGCAACCATCAGTATTACCTCAGACAACATTGTATGTTTTGTACACATAAATGTTTATGGCTTTCAGGAAAATAAATCCCATGATTCTCCCAAACTTGGACTGCAGCTGTGATTCCAAAGGTTAAAGGTCAGAGCACATGTATTGATGTGTCACATGTGTCGTATCAGCCGTGGGTAAACATGTATACTTTAGAGCATTACTCCATCCCTCTGAGCAGTTAGGTGCTTGGTACAGTATGTGCTTTTAAACTGTAAGAAAAGCCAGTGGAAGGAAAGTTTGTGACGTATTAGCTAAACAAAACAAGTATTGTATGAAAGCGGTCAGCTGAACAGAGCAGCATGCCCCTGAATCACTGTAGCAGAGATATTCAGGGACAAGGGAGAAAAACTGAAAGAACATCAGTTCTGTGAAAATGTGATTTCAAACTGACAGTCGGCTATAAAGACTTGTGTGTGAAAGCAGAGGAGATCACCTAGTTTGACAGAGTGTAATAAGGTTAGTCGTCCTCGTTTCCAGACATTTATCTGCAGCCTAGAGAGAGAAAATCTGAAAATTATGCACGTCACCAAATAATAAATGGCAGCTCCTTTCATTCGTCTGGTTGGAAAGTTCAGGAGGAAGTTAATTTACTGTTTGATTTGCAAGACTTTCTTTTAAAATTATTCGACATTTAGGGAAAAAAAGCAATGAGCAAGGGAAATGTCACCATTATGGGATCCAGTGGGAGCAGTCATTGTGACGCTGGATCACAATGCAGTTTTTTTCCATCTGCAGTGGAAAAAAACTGACACATTTCTGAGTCTAACTTTACCTTTAAATGCATAGAAATCCCACCGGAAATACATATAGAATGAAGTTTAATCAGGGAAAAGTAGGCCAGACACAGGAGGATACCTCACAGACACCATCTTCAACAACTGTATTTCTGAATACATTCACATCCACAAAAACATCCGCCCACAGGCTGAAATGTATCCTTATGGTTCGGATGGAAACCACTGAAAGTGACGTTTGCATAGTATCCGGTGGAGCTTTGAATAATACTTTATGGAAAACTATACTCTCTTTATGCTCTTCATTTGTACAACACATTTCACGTTCAGGACAATTAAAGGTGATCTAGTTAAAACATTAAAAGCATTACCACGACGTGCAGAAGAAGTGTTAAAAAATACAAAAAACTAAAAAGCAAGAAATAAGCATTTGAGCTTCAGCAGACCTGCAGGTTTCCGGACGTTTGTTCCACATGTGAGGAGCAAAAAATCTAAAAACTCTCTCTCCAGGTTCAGTTCTGACTCTGGGAACTGACCTAACCCTGATGACATGAGGGATCCAGCCGGTTCATAACAACCCAGAAGATCCTGACTAAACCACCCAGTGTTTTGTAAACTAGCAGCTGAAGACTAGTCACATGATCCACTTTCCTGGTCTTAGTGAGGACTGGAGCAGCAGCATTATAGAATAACCGCAGCTATCTGATGGACTTTTTAGGGAGACCTAAGGAAAGCGTTAGTACTGTAGTCTACATATGTCTTTCTGAGACATCATGTTTTTTAAGTGAAAATAGGCCAAACTTCACGCCGAATGTGATGCTGAAATTCACATCTGAGTTGGTTATGTTAAGCAGGTTAAGCAGACAACTGTTAGGAGCACCAATGACAGATGAACAACCTGTGACAAACAAAGTAAATTAAAGGGACAGTGGGTATCTAATTAGGCTTTTAATTTAGCTTTATTTGCAAAAATCAAGTATTGCTTTCATAAATGCCTATTGTATCTTTAGTCTAATTACAATCGTATCCAAATGAAAGTCTTCTTGTAGCTTAGAAAGAGTTATCCAGAGGCAGAGGACCTGCTGCACCCAGATGGCCACAGGGCCCTACCCCTACACTGCCCATACCATCCCCACAGGATCATGCAGATCTGTGTATCATCAGTATAGTCATGGTATCACATTTAGTTGTTTTTTTCATAATTCGAGAAGTGGGATCATGTAGATGCTGAACAACAGTGGGCCCAAGGTGGAGTCTTGGGGAACTTTATAGATTATTTTTTGTTTGCTCAGATTTTTACTTACATATAGGCAACATGCAGACTATGGGCTAAAAACTACAGAGATGTTTAAGCTTATAGACTCATAGAGATGTGAAATAAATTGGTCATTTTTGTCAGAATCTGGGTCACCCTATTCAAAAGAACTACGCATGGAAGTGGCTCAAAACTGCTCATTATTTTTATTCCTATGGATTTATAACTGAGACGTAGACTCCACGAGCCCTCTGAAGGTGTTTTGTGGTATCAGTTGCACAGATGTTAACAGGAGATCCTTAAAGTTCTATAAGCTGCAAGGTGAAATCTTCAAATGTTCAGTCAGAGTAGGATCCAGAGTTCAGAGGCCAGGTGAACACCCAGAACTTTGAGATGTTCATTAAAACATTTGACATTTACGTTTTCAGTGTGGCTGGGTGTATTTTATTTATGAGCAGTGTCACTGTCTTAGGAGAATATTGCTGCAACAAGAGATGTAGGTTGTCCACAGCAGTGCTTACATGATTTTAGCCTCTCATGCCATCTCTTGTCTACTTACAACAAACACACACACACAAGGCATGTGCTAAATGATGTAAAAGGGATTTGAGACATAAGAATAGCTTGCAGCTCACAATGGTAGACATAGGTCATCAATCCTACATTTGTATTGATGCCTTTGTTAAGAAGTTGAGAAATATTTCAGGTCAAAGCTGTATCCATGTGTACAATTCCCCCAGATGTCCCATTTATTGGTTTAACCTTCAGTTACTAACCACTGCACACAATCAACCAATACATTCTTATTCTCCACGTTATCCTGGACAAGAGTTGTCTTAACTAGAGATTCAACATTTAGGCTGCAGATAAGAGTGCTGGGGAGATAGACTTTTTGATGGCCCTTTTTGTTTTCAAATTCATACTACTTACTACATGCATCTGACTGACCTGTTCTGCAGCTGTATGCTGCCTTTTGGGATGCCTTACCTGCTCCAAGAATGAAATGCAACAGGAAAATGTCATGCTATCATGCTGATTTAACAAATCTGGAGCATGTCAGGAGTTCAGGCGGATTAACAAGCATGAGGTTAGCTTTGCCACTAAACTGCTATTCTTATCGTCTTTTGCTTTTATTTTGATTTTTTACTACTATTCTTCTTCTTCTGTATTACAATTTTACTTGTTAAAAGTAACTGACTAAAATATTTGGGCATTAAAAGTGGAACAGGTAGTTGAAAAATGGATGTGACGACACACTTTGTCAATAAACACACTACAAACAACAATGAGTAAGTTTTATTCCAACTCTTTGTCTGGTCACTTTGACCTGATGAAGACTCATGTTGGTTAAACTTTGATTGGACAAAACATTGTCAATAAATAATCTCTGCAGTAGAATAAGAGCTGCACGTTTCCTCATTCTTCCGACGCACAGCATAAAATACATGTGGCTGATTTTAACAACATTTCCCACATCACCATGTCGTCCTGCAAATGTGTAGTAACCAGCTTGAGAAACTACATGTTCAAATGAGTTTAAGCTCCCACTATGGGCTTCTCATTAAATGTCAGCATGTGCCGACTCAGGGGTGAGAAGAAGTTGCAGAAGTTTCCTAACAGACCAGCCTTTAGACCTCGGTTTATCGTTTAGAATTGGTCGGCCAAAGTCTGACAGACTCTTAAACTTTTATAAAATTTCAGAGAATTGGCATATGGCCTGACCGAGAAGTGATTGAACTTCTCTCACACATGTTAAATGCTTTTTTATTTGTTTATTTATTATTTAAAAGGGAAAATGCATGTCGATGAACATAAGAATGTAAATATGCAAGAATTAGCCAAAAACTACTTTCCATCTGCAGTCATTGCCAGATCAAGAACGTATAAAAGCAGTGTACAGCAATACTAAACTATGCTATCATGCATAAAATCTCCAGTACAGGTAAATACTTCCACATTGCATGTGTATTGTCTTCTTTTTTAAGCCGTTACTCATTCCAAACGGTGCTCCAGCTCCTAACAAACAAAGCTGGTGCTGCAGTTTTACAGCTCAGAGGGTTCTTACTTCACACAGAGTTGCTCCATTCAGAGACACCGCAGTATAAATGATGGAATAAATATGGCAGCTCATTAGCCCATTCTAAGAGAATAAAAACACAAGCTATTTAAATAACTGGATACCAGTATAAAGTTTTCTGTCATTGATGCCCCTTTTTATTACACACTGCACCTTTTAAACAAAAATAATCCACAGTAACATGGAGCTATTCAGGCGTTGATCTTAGTACCAACCAATGCTTTGCCGTGTGTGAAACTCCACTCTTTAGGGTTGGCTTGTTGAGACTGGTGTTCCAAAACAACGGATTAGATCCGACAATCTAGCAGAAAAGCAGAAAAATGTGTGCTGTACTTAGCCGGACCAGTAAGTGGAAACAGGCTAATGTCTACAGTGATGACACGGATAAAATGTCACAAAAGTTAGAGATTCAACCTGTTTCTGAAAATAGAAAAAAATGTCCACAATTTGTAAACAAAGCAGCAGCAGGCGAGTTCCCAGCCCTCTGCACTTACATACCTCCACCTATCCACCCAGCCAACATTACATAACATGACTGTGTTTACAGCTAGCACAGAGGCTATTTTGACAGGCTATTTTTAAGCTGAATAATTATTTTCTTTCATTGAGGATTCAACAGTTTAAGGTTGTATCTGCTAAGATGTAAAGGCTGAATGTATGGAAATGCAACCCTCAAGATTTGAACTTCAGGGACAAAAAGGCATCTCAAAATGGGTGGCTTTGAACCTTAAGCTCTTGTGAAGTAGGGGGGAAAGCTTTGATGGCATTGTTTGATATGGCATGACATTATCCCAGACATGCAGGACATTTTCAAATAAACAGGATCAGCCCCAGTCCATTCCTTATCCGTGCAGTCCAGCTTTCATACACCTCCTGTCACTCATCTTCCAGCAAAATCAATCCTTCCTCAGCTTGTCATCCCTGTTTTATTAGTTAGATTTTTCTCCATCTTTATTACTGATGCAGTTGGGTCATTAAAAACAAACAAAAGGGCAGAGCCGGGTGGAGTTTAAACTATGACTCAGCCACTACTACAACAGAAAGCATGAGTTTCCATGTGCAGCGACCTGCTCAGATAGAATTGCAGCCAGACAACACCCACTGGCTGAAAATAGGTCAAGTTGAGATTCACGTCATGCAGCAGCTCGCTCGGGGAAGCTCGCTTCATCACGTTTTCAAGCAAAAGACTTTGAATTCTGCAGCTCAGGGAGTTTAAAAAAGAGAAAAACATATCGCTTCAGGGTTTGTGCTAAAAATATGGCCAAGTTCCACCTGAGAGGAGAAACCGTGCCAGTTGGGGATCTAATCTGTGTCACTGTCACAGAATGAAGCTGCTGACCGACTCTGAGAACTCATTGGATCTTTTAAGCCATATTTGAATATGAAATAACCTCCATTACATTTGAGGTTTTGATTCTTTGAGATTTGGTTTGTTTTGCTGAAATAAGATTTTCCCTTCAGAAAGAGCTTGAGTGTTTCAGCAAAAATTATGTGCTAATATTTAAAAAAACTTCTTTTTGTTGCGTTTTGGTTTAGATGTTTCTTGGGTTTCTTATATTATGTATGGTTTATGTAGTTTAGGTTTGGTTGTGTTACGTTCATGGTTTACTGTATTTACTGGGTCCATGTTCACAACTTTCCAGACTGTTCTGTATTCTGGTTACCTTTTGCATCCTGTTTGTTATGGTTAATCATTCCTTTGTTCGTTTCAGTGTTTGCTTCCTGTCCTTGATGCACACCAGGTCTTTGTCTCCGACTGCCGCACCTCATTTCTCTGAACATACATTCATGCACCGTATGTGCTCTTTGGCTTTCTTTGTTCAGCGCATGTTCCCCTTCATCTGTCACCGTTTCTTTCTCCATGCAGAGTTCAGGGATGTTTCTACCCAACCTGTTTCCTTTTCTGACTTATTTTTGGATTACCTGCCTCTAAAGCACTTTTGATTTAGTTGAAGTTGTTTTTCTATATTCTTTATTGTTTTTTGCTTAGTTTTTAATTTTTATTATTTACAGTCTTTCTAGTGACAACCATGAAATTAATAACTGGTGGCCAAGAGATAACTATTTCTTGATACTTGACTAATATTTCTTTCTTTTGAATTTTTTACTAAAAAGTGGAAAAGGAAGGCAAAGATAAAAAAGAGAAAAAGTAACATCAAACAA
Organism: Craterocephalus amniculus; assembly: GCA_036024015.1. Taxonomy (NCBI): domain Eukaryota; kingdom Metazoa; phylum Chordata; class Actinopteri; order Atheriniformes; family Atherinidae; genus Craterocephalus; species Craterocephalus amniculus. The sequence continues at coordinate 4,101 of JAVQJG010248638.1, read as the reverse complement.
AAAAAGGTAGAACCACCTGCTACACATGTAAAGAAAGAAAACATCCTTTAAAACGCAAGTTCAGGGTTTTAATCAGATATGATAGGTTAATTGATCACTTTAAATTCCACCTTGGGTGTGTGTCTGTGTGTGTGTGTGTGCATGAATGGTTGTCTGTCTCTCTGTGTGGCCCTGCGATGGACCAGCGACCTGTCCAGGGTGTACTTCGCCTCCGCGATAGGCTCCAGCTTCCCCGCGACCCTGGTTTAAGCTAAGCCGTACAAAAAAATGAATGAATATTTGTTTTTATGGACCTGTGTCTGAATTGAAATGAAAACATGGTTAGGTTTAAGAAAAAGCTTCCTACTTGTGTGAGATTTAATTTGATATTCAGGTGACTGTTGTGACTGAGCCTGTTTGAGGAGGGTAGGGGAGAGAAAAGAAGTGGACGTGTGGCTTATAGCTGTGTGAGAATAATAGGCTTACAATACGAGCTGGGTCGGCCTAGGTGAGTGACTCCTGGACTGACTTTGCTCTCTGGCCCTGGTGTGTGGCTTGAAAGCCTGCAGTCTTGGTTCCCTAGCAATATGTGGCTCATATTAGACAGCTGCTAGTGAAAGGCTCTAGTTTTTGGTGATTTGTGAGAATTTTATCAATCTTGACTGTCTGTGGTTGCAGTGATGAAATGAACAAAGACATTTTAGGATTCTCTAAATCTTTCCATCATATGCTTTTTATTATGAAACATCCTTTTGATTTTAATATTGAAAAAATTCAATATGATTCAAAAGATTTTACTTATTTATCTCTTTCCTGTTTTTTGCTTTTTGTTCAAGGTATAGTTTAAGAGTACATGCACTCAATTTACAACCTCTGAAAGCAGGTTTGTACTTTTGGATGACTTCCTGGATTCTTTTTGTCTTCTGCTTCTGGCTTCATCTTTTAAAGCAGTTTTATAACTGAATGAAACGGTATGTACTTTTGAATAAAAAATACTGAAGTATTTGTCTATTTTTCCACTTTAATTTACAGCCTAAAACCAAATAATTTAAATGTCTTCAAGCTGGAAACACGCCACAGCCATAACAATGGAAATTCTTCTGGTTGGGTTGAAAACAACAGAGAAGGAGCATTTTTAGTTGCTGTGTAAACAAGGGATCTTGTTTCAAGTCCTTGAGGGTCGCTGTTCTACAAGTTTTACATCTTTCCCAGCTTCAGCCAACGTGACTCAGATGAGCAGCTTTGGACGGGACTTTGAGATCCCTGGGCCTGGTGTAATCAAAGAATAGCTAACTGAAGAGTTGCAGTCTTTAAATGTGACATACCTCTGAATACATGAGAGTATTAAATGGTGAATACATGAAAGCATTTGGACACAGGTAACGGCATCAGCTTACAACTGACTGCATGTATGATTGATACGCTTGTGTTTGCAAACATGAATTACGCTGTCAATCTACTGTGTGAAACTCATAATGAAACCACATAAAAGGGCCATAGCCTGTGGGGTGTTGCTCAATTTTCATATGGCCTACTTCTGTGCCACACCAAGCTTGAAAAGGAAGCAAAAAGAAATTACATTTTTGTGGTATTTGGTTGCATTTCATGTGGGTAATCATGCCTGGCATGAGTGGTAAAGAATGCACTTGTGCGCATGAAAAATAGTAGTGTAAAATGAAAATAAAAACATGTTGGGAACAAAGAACTGAGGAATAAAATACTTTCTAATTTGATATAAAATTTATAAAATCATGCTTTAAATGTGAACATTTGTAATAATGCATTTGTATAGGTTAATTATGTGGTTATTAGGAACAATTGACATCCTCATATTTTTTATTTTTTGATACATTAAGTAATTTTTACTGAAAACTTTTTTTAAATTTAGCTTACAAAAGATTATAAATGAATTTTACACTTTCTATTTTTCCCAACTATCAGTGAATGCACCATGGTTCAAGCGGTTGAACATCGATATCTATCGCTTTTCCCACGTTCCATGAACGATCCACTCTACCCGCCCTCCTCGAGCTCTGACGTCAGCAGCGCCCGTCTCTGCACATGGATGGAGGAGTGCAGCCGCTCGGGCTGAGCCCCCCCTCCCTCCCCCGCTCCCTCCGCCCTCCTCCTCCAGCTATTTGCCATTCAGCCTCGACGACAGACAGCTCACCGTCTTGTTGCCGCGCGGATCCTCGTCCTCTCCATCCGAGCCGCGGCGTCGTTTCGCCACCTGTGCTGATCGCTCCACGGGCCGGCTTGCAAGTTAGGTCTCGTTTGGTTTGTTTTTTTTTTCTTTTCTTTTTTTCTTTGGGGGATTTGGGGCATAATTCGCCGGTTGCCCTTCAAGACATATGGAGAAAATGGCCAGACCTCTTCCCATAAATCCAACTTTCCTGCCGCCGACTCACGGCGTCTTGAAATCCCTGCTGGAAAACCCGCTGAAACTGCCTTTCCATCACGATGAAGGTACGTTTAATGTCCGAAACTTGTACACAGACTCTGCTTTCGACTGGGGTTGTTGTCTTTCTGTAGACCTTCATGGATTTGACAGAATAGTTTAGAAAGGATAGTTTAACAGAAATATTCTAAAGTGAGTCTTCTTGACATTTAACGATCTTTGTAAAAGAATTGCATATAATCTTACTATTCGAAAAGCGGGAAAGATGTTTTTTAAAGAAGGTGCGTTTCTCGGCTCAATGTTACTTGACTGACAGATTGACGTGAACTTTTGCTGAAGGAGGCTAACAAGCTATTTTATCACATGATTTTTGTGTAAATGAACAAAGAATAAACTTTGTTGGTGTTTAATTCTGTTTTGACTCGAACATGCTGTTTATTACCATTCAACCACTCTCGTCTTCATTTGGAGTTATTAGCGATGCTAAAAGTGGTCGATAGAGGGCGTCTTTTCCGTTTTGGTGTCGCTTTGGATCCTGTTTATATCCCTGATTGTACGAAAAGTCATTACGTTATCCAAGCATGAATGGCCGCCTGGTATTTAATATTAAAGGGTCAGTCCACACAGTTGTTCTGCTATCCACACAGATTGACTCAGTATTATTTGTCCAAGATAAAAAAAATATTCATATTTTTGAGTTTGCCGCCACTTTAGTGACATCAGTAAGTCTTTAATTGGACTTTTTTGGTTTTAAACCAGAATTTTCCTGTGAAATGTGTAATTTTTAATATTCCCTGGTGTTGAATTAGTTGAACTAACCCTTTAGAATGAACCAGCAGACATATTTCTATTTATACTCATGAAACGACCCGTGATCCTTCTCAACTGTAACACAAAGGATTGACTGTGTGTCCACAGGATTTGGGAAGGAGAAGGAGAAGGAGAAGAAGTTGGATGATGAGAGCACCACGGCCAACCACCCCCAGTCGGCCTTCCTCGGTCCGACCCTGTGGGACAAAACCCTACCCTATGATGGAGACAACTTTCAGCTGGAATACATGGACCTGGAGGAGTTCCTGTCGGAAAACGGCATCCCGGCCAACACAGCTCAGGGCGAGCAGGCCCCGCCGACGGCACAGCCGCCGCAGGCCCCCCTGCAGCAGGCCCCGCCGCCCGCGCCGCCCACACCCACCGTAGTGGACCTCAGCAGCCGCGCCACCACGTCGGTTCACACAGCCATGGCTCCTCAGACCTGCCTCCACAGCCCCAGCAAAGCAGGTAGGAAGCACATGCAGCGGAGCACACACACGCACGTGGATGCTCACACCTTCTCCATGTCATGAGGGGGAGGCTGGGGAGGTCGGCACACCTGCTTCACATGCACACGCTCACATGAGATGCTGAGGGGGTCAGGAGGGAAGTATTTTCCTGCAGGTTGGAGCCTCTCTGACATGTTTCAATTGTGTTTCACAGCACACAGCTGATTGGCTGCATGTTTACATCAGGTGCTTTGTGCAGTGTGAAGTTGAATCTAGGGCTGTCCCGATCCGATACCAGTATCGGGTATCGGTGCCGATACCAAAAAAAAACACGGATTGGAAAGTATCGGCCTGCATTGAAATATGCCGATACTGTTGCCGATACCAGTTGATCAACATTTCCTATCCAGCCCTTTTACCTCAGCACCCTTTACGAGATCGCCCTAGTACATTTTCTACAGGGTT
>JAVQJG010248603.1:0-76062 GCA_036024015.1 Craterocephalus amniculus | reverse complement strand
CAAAGAGGAGTTTTTCCTTTTTAAAAAAAAAAAAGAGGGGCGTGGTTTTTCGGTTGGGGGAGAGGTAGAGAGGCATTGATTGACACAGGCTTTGTTTTGGTTTGAGACAGCTCCACAGTACACCACCTAACTGCGAAAAAAAAATCGCTTTTAGCTCCTTTAAATGTGCTGTGTTATACAAGGTCTTTACATTTATTTTAAATTAACTCATTGGTTAATGGTTAATTAATGACTCAATTTTTCTAACACCTTCTGTTGTGGACTCTATCAGTTACACCTTAAGGTTTTGAGGTGAGGTTTGACACAATATTTTGCTCATAACAGAATGTAAGTATCTGTATCGGGTATCGGCCGATACTCAACCCTCTGTATCGGTATCGGAAGTGAAAAAGTGGTATCGGGACAGCCCTAGTCAAAACTCTTGCAAACTTTTTATTTGATTGTAGCTGATACAGAACTTTGGGTTTCTTTAAACCTTCATACATGCAGGTTTCCACAATCATGTCTGCAAGCACGACCACCCTGCGCTACCCAGGCTACATGAACAACGACCTGATCGGCCTGATTGCTTCTCTCATCCCCACACCCCGTCTCCACTTCCTCATGACTGGATACACACCTCTCACTACTGACCAGTCGGTGAGTTGTGTCCATCAGCTGTTGGAAAATATGAATGAAACAATCGTATTATGTTGGGTGTGAAACTAATCACTGAGCTGCGTCTCAGGTTGCTAGTGTAAGGAAAACCACAGTGCTGGATGTGATGAGGAGGCTTCTGCAGCCCAAGAACGTGATGGTGTCCACAGGCAGAGAGAGGCAGCCCAGCCACTGCTACATTGCCATCCTCAACATCATCCAGGGAGAAGTGGACCCCACACAGGTACCCTTGTACAGTACAAGCTTGACTCTTGAATTTTAATGCCAACACTTGTATGTTAGAGAGGGGATTTTAAACATTTTTGCTGTACTGTAGGTGCATAAAAGCCTCCAAAGGATCCGGGAGCGCAAACTCGCCAACTTCATTCCCTGGGGTCCCGCCAGCATCCAGGTGGCTTTGTCCAGGAAGTCCCCCTATCTGCCCTCAGCTCACAGAGTCAGCGGCCTGATGATGGCTAACCACACAAGCATCTCTTCTGTACGTGCTCACTATAAAGTTGCATCAGTTTGGTTTGTTAATTCTCCCTCAGAGTATACATATCATCTTACTTTAAAACATGACATGAAACTTGAAGATACCAGTGATAGATTATGTGATGTAATGACACTGACCACTTCTTTCATTACCTTAGTATTTCAGTTCAGGAATTTCAAAGGAAAGTCTAAATGAAGTCATCATTTTTACTTTTCTTTCCCTTGAAGCAGATGTAAGGAAACCGCAACGTGGAGTTTTTAAGGAAGCGAGTGTGTGATGCTGAAAGTGGGCTTGTGTCAGTAATGGTTGCGTTTTGTCTGTCTGCTGCTGTCCCACAGTTGTTTGAGCGGACGTGCAGGCAGTATGACAAACTGCGCAAGCGAGAGGCCTTCCTGGAGCAGTTCCGCAAAGAGGACATATTCAAGGACAACTTTGATGAGCTGGACAATTCCCGCGAAGTGGTCCAGCAGCTGGTGGACGAGTACAGCGCAGCGACGCGGCCCGACTACATTTCCTGGGGCACGCAAGAACAGTGAACAGACTTTATCTCGTCTCTGCTGCAGCCTGGTCAGCATACATGCTTAGTTTGTCCCATATTACTCCTCCACAATATTTTCCTACTTACGTGTCATACAGTACTTGTTTGACTAGAAGTGCTTTTCTGAAGAAATATTTATTGGCTTATTGAAGCATGTTATGGTAGTGTTTGTGGCTCAAAACGAAAACACTGTGGGCGTAACATTAACACCAAGTCTCATATTAACCAAAGTGTTATCCTGAAACCATTTCCTCACCAAATTCTTTAACACTTTTGTTCTCCTTTACCACACTACTGTTTTTTTTTCCCCACTGTCTGAAGCGATCTAAAGTAACATGTTGCCTTGTTTTGATCTATTTTTATACAAAGTACAGTAGTTTGGTTTTTGTTCAGGTGATGTACAGTGAAACGCGTACAGAGTGACTGCCTTCAACAGTGACCAGGAGGACAGAATGCAGAGCCTGATGGTTAATGTAGGTTTCTTCATACCTCACATGTTTAATGTGGTGCATTGTGCCATCTGTCTGCTGCTGAGACACAGTGCTCATATGTTACCGCCGTACAAGACTAACTAGAATGTCAAGTTGAAGTTGGACTTGAGCCATAAACGGCATTTAAATAACTGCCGTTTCAACAGCATTGGTATTTTAACAGCTTTTGTCTCAAGTAACAGTTTGCAGATATGAATACTGTGTACAAGATTAAAACTGGTTTTTAACACCGAGTCTATGCCTGTAAATATATATTAAAGAGTAGCTGGTTGGTATTGTCTACAGTGAATATACAGTTTTATGTTTGCTTTGCTTGTTGGACCTGTTAAAGATGAATAAACACATTTTTTCTATTCCTTCATCTGCTTCTTTTTACCACAAGGCCCACTTGGTTTCATGAAAACTTCACTTCACCCACCATTAGTCTTACTAAACTTGTAAAAAAATGAGTGGAAAAACTATTTTCCTCTCTTACCTGCAGCAGTGCTCTGGTGCCTATTCATCTAATTCAGTTAAGGCTCATTACCTGATGGGAACGTAAAGGCACTTAGCAATGCTTTCTCAAACAAGCTTCAGCCTTTTATCAAACATGCCCTCCTGTAAATAAAATTCTTCACCCTGCTTTATGAATTTGGCCTCGACAAAAGCACATGTTCTGGGAATCACAGCAAAAATGAAAGATGAAGCAAGTTTCAATGACAATGTGGTAAAATGGTGACTTTTTTATTAATTACATACAGTATTTATAGTTTTTATTGCACTCCCAAGTTAGTTAGAAACAATAGTGCAACTGACTATACATATTACATAAAAAGGTACCATGCAGCATACAAACAAGCTTAATACTAAGCACTTTTTCTTTTTTTTTTCCTTTTCATACGAGTAGCTTCGAGCTGCCTGCAGCTGCAGTAGAAAAAGCTAAAGACCTGCTTCTGAGTGTAGGACAGGATTGACGAGGCCTTCCATGGTGAGCCAAACATATGGTTTTGAGGCTGGTTATTGCAAAAGGGGCTGTTAAGCAGGTATCATCTTTACAAATCATATTCCTACATTGTCATTACTACAAAAAGTAACTTGCAAAACATAAAATTCCATGTCCAATATTTAAAAACAAATGAATAAACGTGAAAATAGCTGAATATAAATTAAGGAATCCGTCTGCATTTGGGTCATTTATTGTAAAAGCTCATATATATATATATATATATAAAAGAAAAAAGATCTTTGGTCCATTCTCTAACCCATAACTTGGCAAAACTTTGGCTTCACAAGAATACTCAAATAGCGCAAAGGAGCTACATAGGGATTAATGCACAAGATGCTTTAAGGAGCACAACCAAAAAGAGTGTGAGGCTTCGATCAGTTAAAGCAAACATATAAGAAAAATATAAGGTTGGGTCTGCAATTTAAGACATGAACAGTTAATAAAAATAAAAAAAATGTGACATTTGCATAAATAAAACTACAAACGCATCTACAGCCTGATTAGAAATTGTTTTGCTTAAATAGCTGGGGACATTTTGGGACGCTGCAATGTATATATGAATTCAGTTCTTCATGAATCTGCATGTCTGACGGAGGCTAAGCTTTGTGGAATTTCTTTCATTATATATACACATAGTGAAAAATAACATTAAACAAAGCACCTGTTATCTTCAGCAGAAAGAGCTGCATTAGGAGAGTAAATGACTTAAGCAAAAATGATCCAACCAGTCAAGTGTTATCCAAGTTTCGTGTCCGGGACTACAGCCAAGACAAGCAGCACAACGGAGGAACCAATCGGAGCGCTTGGTGGTGTCATGTTGGAAAACAGCTCTGAAATTCTCTGATTTCTCTGAAACGCAATCAAGCTCGGCCCTGAATGTGTCATCAAGCAAATGCGCCCCCTCACCCCAATCAGATCCACTCACATACCCCGGTAGGTAAAGAGGCTGCCCGGCTGAGGTAGCCCGAGTGACTCGCTACAGAGCCCAACATCTGTTTCTAGTTCCAAGTTCACATGGCTCGTTGCATCAACAGTTCCAGGTAATGCAAGCCCAGCTGGGACCTTATGAAAACTGACTGTCGATGAACGTGTCAGCGTAAGGGCATGTGAGCGGGAAAGTGAGTGTGCATGCGTGTGTGTGCGCTAGGAGACTGAGTGAAGACAGGGGGAGGGTGTGTGTGTGTTTGTGTCACTGAATGTTCTCAACCCTTTTCCAGCAGTGCACGAGGGACGACTGCCTTCTAGGAAAGGCAAATCCAATATGGCACACCTTGAGAAAGCAAAAGGGGGGCGGGGTCAGGGTAGTGTGTTCACTTCATGAGGGGGGGGTAGTTCAGCTTATCGTTGCTGCAAGTCTGGACTCTTGCCGTCTCTCCCTGACGTGGTAAGGCCTACATCTCACATTGTTGAGGGAAGTGTGTGTGTGTGTGTGTGTTGGGGGGTATTGCCATGTTGGTTGTATGACAGGATGAGGTGAAGGTGTGCAACACCTCATCAGAAACAGCAGTGGGTTTCCTTGCATTTTTTTTTTTTTGGGCTTACTTGCACAGCAGAGCCCCTTAACCCTTCCCATTCCCTCCCCTGCCCCGTTCCCATTCTGCAGCCAGCTCCTTCAGCTGGAAAGCTGGGCCAGGGTTTATTTTCATGGATGGGGAGTGAAAACAGCCTTTTCTTTGTTTTGGCTGCAGTGCCAGTCCCAGCGGAGGAGGCCGGGGTCCCGAGGACTGGGACTGGGCCTCATAGGAGGGCGCAAGTGGGAGGATGATGGGGGTAGGGGGGAAAGGGATGGGGAGGAGGGAGGGGGGCAATCCTTGTATGGGTTCCTCTCAAACGGGGTGTGAGGGCAGCTCCAGGAGTGTGGGCGTGGAGGCCAGGCGATGGAAGCCCAGTTCTGTGCTTTCTGTGATGCCGATGTCCGGATCTTCGCCTTTGCCTCGCTGGCGATGGATGGCACTGAAATACGCATTCATCAGCTGCATGATCTCAGTCAGCTGGGATGGAGTGAGAAAGAGAGAGAGAGAGAGAGGTCAAATTGGTGGCAGTCTCAGTGTCTGTCTGGCACTGTCACAGGAGGGTGGAGACTGATGATTTCATCCAGCTGTTGGAAAAACCTCCAAAGGCAGAGGATGATGCCGTTTGGCATTAACAGAGAACATATAGTACAGTACACGCTCCTTCATCGGGATATTAGAAAAAGTTATTTGTGTGTGACCGTTTCATCGATCTTTTGAACTGTCTTGCTTTGCAGCTGTCGCGGGAAAAAAAACAAAAAAAGAGTGGGGAGCTCGCTGTGGAGAATTTCATTACTTTCTCTATTACGCTGCCCACTGAACCGCCATAAGCCACGATGACAATATCTCTTCAGTCCAGCTAAAGTTTCCCTTACAATGATGATAGCCAGGAGTAAAACAATCACCTGCTATTCAACTTTAACAATAAAACTTTGAATCATTACATACTTCCTGAACTCCAAGCCGAACAGTAATCACCCCCCCCCCACAAATCTCTTCTTTTTTCCCAGTGGCTCAAAATCCTTCATATTAATGTCAGAGCAATATAAACACTTAAGTTCATAAAAGTAGAAGTCTTTCTGAGCTGTACTTCAATTCGCCTGTGCGTCCAATAAATAAATAAAAGCCACTTTTGTGCCCCGTGAGAGATCACAGAAGGATTTTTTGTTCCGTGTGGGAAGATGCAAGGAAATCAGCCCAGTGAAAGGCAAGATTTGTTCTCCGCAGGGGAAAAAAAAAAAAAAAGTCTGTCTGGAAGAGCGTCCATGTTTCTGAGAAATGTTTAGCCTAATATTTTAATCTAACCACCGCAATAAAACGTACCCCCATGCTATTTAATACCAGGAAGTTAAACTTGTGGTGGTTAGCATCGGTTGGAAAGAAGAGGCAGGTTGTGTGCTCCCTATTTAGATCAAATTAATGAGTGTTTTTAAAGAGCTGAAGGGAGGGAGGAAGAGGACGAGGAGGAGGTGGAGATGGGTGTTTTATGAGCAGTCTTTCTCTTCTGCAGCAGGATAAGGCTCCTTGGCCGCTACAGCTACGTTGGAGATGGATTATGTGCACGGTTATTAAAGAAAAAACTATTTTTCTAAGAAAATGTTCCTCCCTTTTCAACCTGAGTCACTATACCTTGGTGGTTTCAAATAGCAGATCCCGATCCCCAGCTGTGATCTTGAAGGTGTTGCTGTCAGATACGCCGTAGGAGCAGATCTGACCATAAGGGAAGGACTCCAGCGCCTCCGATTCTCCCTGCTTGTAAAGGGACACCGACGTAGCAGCTACGCCCAGCCACAGCTTCTGGGAAAAACTCCCCGTTGAACTCTGCAGGCAGAGAGAAGCAATCAGGGCAGAGTTCTCCCAGTGTTTTCCTAAAGAACCCAAAGGTTTTTAAGCTCTAAGCGAGTGGGATTTAGCAATGCTTACAATGTAGAAGTCCACTTCATAGAGAGTGCATCCGAAGCCCGACCACTGGCGTGCGATTGTGAGGTAGGCAGCCATACTGTCCATGCGACTGTAGCCCGCCAGACCTTTCCAACGCTCCAAGATAGACGTCATGACGGCAGCGGCCTCCTCCTTCAGACGGCTGCGCAGGCGCATGTCCTGCTCCACCTTCTGTTTGTGCGCCGCCGTGGCCGCGTGGCTCCACAGCGCCCCCGTTAGGAGTCCTGCTGGGAAGCGCTGCGTGGCGGGGCAGCCCTGAGCCGCCAACGGGCAAGGGGGCGCCGCTTGGGGCGCCGAAAGAGACATGAGGACCCGAGTTTCCAGCATGTCGCCGGGGAAAAGCTCGTCCAGAGGCGGGCAGGGGACGTGCGTGCTGAAGTCACCCATCAGGCACTGCAGCCTCAGGGCGGCTAAAGCCTGCAGGTCCTCCTCGCAGGCGGGCAGCTGACCCCGCACCACCATCTCATGGCACTGAAGCCAGGACAGAGAGGCAGAAAAGAACAATTAAGGTACAGTTAGTCAGTAATAACCTCAGTCCTCACATCAATCCCTTTTATCCCACCCCGTTGTATTTGTCTCATAACTCTTTTATAGGAAAATGTTATAGTGAAGCCAGCCTTGGCAGACTTTTGCCCCTTGCTGCACTTCAGCCAATGCTCTTAGTCATGTTTTTTATGCAGCGCATTTTATTGCAATCACAGCCCGTCAGCTTACTGGCTGTGACTTCTGTAAAAATACAAATAATCCAACGAAACAGGAAGAATGAATCACTGCAGGGCAGTAAATTAGAGCTAATTATCAACACTGTGACGGTCACTCATCGCGAGGAGTTTGCAACGGGAGAACGCCGTGCTTTCAAGACGTGCGATCGGCTCCTTTACCTGCTCAAAGAGGAAGAAGTGCTCGATGCTGTCCACCGATATGCCGTCGGCGTCCAGCAGGCAGTAAAGCTTGAAACACAGTTTCCATTGGGATTTTGATTCGGACTCTTTGGTGGTGAAGCTGCACAGAGAGGGGGATGCAAAAGAGTTAAAACTGGATCATGGAAAAACAATTTTCATATGCAAAAGAACCTGGGAAGAGTGCAAAGCCTTCCTGTTAATGTGTTACGAGAATTTCCCTCCTGAATGTGTAATATTGTCGTTTAGTAACCCGCTGGTTTCATGTTTGCCCCATCACTCACTGCCGCAAGGTCACCCACGCCCACGCTTGTTCCATTTTATTCCTGGATCCCTCACCGTTTCATTCAAGGCTGCCTTGTAGAGATAAATGACGTCAGCTTCACCTTCGGGCTCGGGTCTTCATAAGTCAGCAAAAGCAAGCTGCCTCTTGATAACGCTTTCCCAGCAGGGTGTCGCAAAGCAAGGCCGCCAGATATCAAGAATACTTGATACTGGACTAGATAAATAATATCTCCTTCTGGTTTCTGGTAAACGTTTGGGTGTTTTCACAGCGTGCCTGACTTTGCGGGTTTTATTGTGTCCGACTTCCTCACGCTGTCTGCTCTGTGTGACAGGGGGGGGAAGTGTGAATCACGTTTTAAACCTGGTCAGGATGTCTGCGATCAGAGAGCTCCCCGCGATCGGCTGCTCCCACAGCGCGTTCTGCTCGTACAGTGCAAACGTGTTCTTGCTTTCCTGCAGGCCCAGCTTCTCTTGCATCCTTCGGACCACCTGACGGAGGGAGGGGGTGGAAAGAGACGGGACAAAATTGCGAGGTTGTAAGTAAAAAAAAAAAAAAAAGAAACGAGCAGAAAGAATGAAATATCTGATGGCTGACGCTTCCAAACCTCGTTGGCAGTGGTGTGTGAGCTGATGTAGATCTGGCAGGATCCGGGGCCGGGATAGTGCACCGTGCACAGCATCTCCTGTCGGTTCATCAGCATCTGGATCTCCTCCCAGGATGGCACGCACTCCCGACACTTTGTCTTCTCCAAAGCCTCGCTGATGAATGACGCATAGTTATCCATCTCGGATTCAGGACTTTGGCTCTGGATTCTGCAAGGAATGGTCAGAGTGTGAGAAAGTGACATTAGCAAGAGTGTGTGTGTGTGTGTGTGCAGGGTGAAATGTATCATGAAAACAAACCGTTTCAAAACTAAAAGAGAGAATTTGTCCATGCTGGTGACTCATAATCTGCAGCGTTACACTCTGATTATGGACTTTGCGTCATCCTCCTGGTTCAGCTCTGTTCTTTATTTTCTTTTGGTTGGCAAAGCTAAAAAGTCAATGAGGCGAGGACTGACAAATGTTCTCACTTTAGCTGTTAAGGACTTAAAAGACTCAACATCCCTCAATCCTTCAAAGAAAAGGAAAATGGCAAAGAAAACATGTTTGACTTTGGGTGAGCGCATGAAACGGGAAAAGGTGTTTCCGCTCCTGTGAACCGGAGTGACCTGCCACTTCCTCCCAGCGGACCGTCCAGGAGAGCTAGGTGAATGTGCGTGCGCTTGTTCCATACATTTCTATTAAAAAAAAAAAAAGAAAAAAAAAAAGAAACAGGAGGGGGACGTCATGCTCCGACTGGAGCCTGGAGTCTCCTGCGCTTTGTGAAAAGGTGTGAAATGTAGCCTGACAGAGTTATGGGCTCAGCTTTGTGTAAACACAGAGGGACAAACAGGAAGGAAGCGATTAAATACGAAACATGCAAGAAAGAAGCGAAGAAGCAACTTTGCCGGACGCGGGGAAGCCGAATCGAACACTCCCACGTCCTGCTGTCTCATAACTATATGGCCACAGGGCGGGATTTGTCCTGCTGAAACATAATCAGGAATGTTCCACTGGATCTCTGCAATCCTTCCTATACTCTCCACTCTTTGCCCCCTTTTCTGCCGTTTCCTGCTCTCTTCGCCCACCTCCTCCTCCCTCGCTCCTCTGCTTTCTTTCTTCTGGCCTATTCTCTCTGACAGCAGACATTCCCCGGGGGTTTCTCAGGGCACCGGGGGAGTGAAAGGAGGAGTGTTTCTGGGCCCACTGCCCGGCTCCAGTCTTAGCTCTGCCCAGCTGCAGCCTTAGCGCCGATCCGCTGAGAGAGAAAAAGTGCGTGAGAGCGACAGCGAGACGTATCAAAACACAGGGCCAGCAAGTTCCACAGTGTTATTATGAATTGCCATCGCATGCAACTGTTCCATTAGCTCGAGGGTGATTCCCGGTACAGAAATATAGATAGAAAACTTTAGTGGTTTGATGGCACAGTGTTAGGAAATCTAGAGCGGGAGATTAGCGCTGCTAACAACCTCGATTACTAAAGCTTGACAGAGGGGCTAATTCAGACCTGCAAATCCAGCCCTCAAACACTGGATCTGTCTGGGGAAGCATGTTAACAATGTGAATGCATATCATGCTACTATATCTAAACTGGTGGTTAGTGATAGTGGCGCCTGCTTTTTGTCCAGTGTCTAGACTCCACGTTCTCCCCGCTACTGGTTCACCTTCGTCTTCAAACTGAACCTTTTCTCTGTCGCAAATCGTGGAAAAATCATTTTTAAGAGGCAAAAAAAAAAGCTCCCAATATTAGTTAACTGACAGCTGAAGCCCCATTACATCAAACTGTCAACACTTGTGGGTAGGATGTAGGGTTATTCACCACAAAACAAGTTCCCCTCAAGGGCCAGAAAAAACAAAAAACGTTTCTTTTTTTTTCCTACTTTAATTAAAAAAGCCAGAGATGATGAGAAGTTCGAAAGTCAGGAAGATTTATTTGTTACAAATTTAACAGGAGCAAACCCACCCAAAACGCTGCGCTCTTTGCAAAAGCAGTAGATTTATTACTGAGATCTCTTAGAGGAGCCAAAATGATCCAAATACTTTTTCTTCCTTTAATTGGAGCCAAAACAAAGCAAAGCCATCCGAATTCTGTGCACCTCACCTCTTGAGGTGGAATCGCAGGTATTTGAGCACGGTGGGCCCAGGCAGGAAGGTGCAGCTCATGCAGGTGAGAAGCTGCCAGTAACGGAGGTGCGCTGCGGTGTACGGCGAGGGCGTGTAGCTGGTCTGCTTCACCAGCTGACAGTAGACCTCGTCGCGGAGGGGTCGCAGGTCCAGGCAGGTCTGCAGCACGCCCTGGATGATGGGAACCGGCTCCCTCACAGACTCCAGCTGCTGCAGGCAGTTGAAGAGCTTCACGGCCTCCTCGCGCACAGAGCCATAGCCTTTCCCGCTGTGGTCTGAGAAAAGGACAAGAAGCAGGATGAAAGCGTTATTATTGGATCAAAAAGCTTGTTTTGTCACCTTAAAACAGATACACTTACATGTGTGCTCCAGACTGCCGTAGGGGAAGGGCAGCAGGGGAGCGTACAGAGGGCCCTGGGTGTACTTCAGGATGGGGTTGTGCTGGTAGATGTGCTCCACCACCTCCGGGTTGAACTTATTTTCCTGTGTAAATAACAACAATTATGACAAAAAAAACAAATGTCACATTTTATAATTATCGCTGGAGTCAACCTGGGAGTCAGCGAGCACGTGCTCCGATGTTTGTCTGTCTGTCTGTCTGTCTGTCTGTCTGGGGTGACTGAGGTCGATTTGACTGGGGTCACTATCCGGCGCTGGCAACTTTCAAAGCGGCTCAAAGGTGGAGTGATGACCCAGCAAACCTGCTGCTGTGGGCTTTACCCGCCGGTGTCAGTGAGTTTACAGCGTGTGCGTTTCTGTCTTTCACTGCTTATGTGTGTAGATGCCTTCCAGAGGTACAAATGCTTTCCACACTGCTGCCCTCCAGCACCTGTTGCTCATTAGTAACCTTGCCACTGCTCTGGCTCCCTCCTGACTCTGCAACTCCTCCAGTCGTGCCACCTTCGCTCTCCGGACGTGCCGACTCTCCTCTCTCCTCATTGGGGGTAAAGTAGACACTTTCTTCTGAGGAGCTCGGTGCACGCTGGAAACCGTCTGAACTGTGGGAACGAGATGCTGCTCTTTTGGAGAGTCTCAGTGGGGCACAGAGACACAAGTTTTATTCATTTATACGTTTTTAAAGAGACATTTTCCCAATTCTTTAAAATGTTTTCCAATTATGTGGAGCACATATTCAAAGATAAGTCGGCATCCTGTTCAAAAAAGCTGCTTCTATTTGATTTTTTTAGAGCAAAAGCTCACTTGAGAAAGAAAATACTTTGCCTTTTTTAAAAAAAAAGGCTTTTTTTAAGTGAAAGAAAAAGAATAACACTGGCAGAAAGTTTTGAAAAGATTACTCAAATGAATAAAGTGCTTTTTAAAGGCAGGCAAAGCTTGGCCCCTCTTGGCAAAGCAGACGGGGGCAGACGAAGACAGGCAGATTAAACACTTTCATTGAGATTAGAGACCCTCCTCGGGAGATTACTGACACCCAGGGCCAGGCAAAGGACTGCTTATCTGGTCCTGCTGCCTGCCGCTGAGCCCTCTTCCACCTCCTCTGCCAAAAACTGCCCCTTCCTTCACCCCAGGGGGGCCAACTGATGCAAGACGAGTCATCTGTATGCTCAATGAGACTCCGGCACGCTCTGTTCTCCAGCAACTCCTGCTCTAAAAATATAGCGATCACTTATAAACACTCCCTCTGCACGTGGAAAGTTTTAGGAAAAAGGGCTCTTTTCAAACCCGACAAGTCCAGTTAAATGACTGTATACCTTTATCTTCCAATGAAAGACTTGTGTTTTGATGCCCCATCCCACCGCGACGGAATAACATGATGTCATTCAAAAGAAAAATGCCACCAGAATGAACTTTGGACTTCCAGTCCAGTGTGGTCGTGTGTTTTCCATGGAAATAGAGAGGGGGGAATAATACCGAGTGTGACGGCTGTTTGTGTTTGGCGGATCTTATCACAGGTAGTTTTGGAGTGGCTGTGTGTATGTGTTTGTGCGAGCTACGCGCCCCACCTCGATGTCTCGTATCAGAAGCTGCGTCGGCGTTTCCACGGGGGATTTGGTATCAATGATTTTCTGGATGGCACAAGCCCAGTGCACAGCTTCATTGAAGTGCTTGGTGTACAGCCTGTAGC
The DNA here is from genome assembly GCA_036024015.1 of Craterocephalus amniculus. Taxonomy (NCBI): domain Eukaryota; kingdom Metazoa; phylum Chordata; class Actinopteri; order Atheriniformes; family Atherinidae; genus Craterocephalus; species Craterocephalus amniculus. Next base: position 63,491 of record JAVQJG010248603.1, on the reverse strand, counting down.
AGTGTTTCCGTCCATAAACTGTAATGCTCCAGTAACCTGGGAAAAAAAAAAAAATCACATTTATATAGAGACGTGACAGGCATGAGTGACTCACGATGCACCTGATCAGTGCAAAAGAGAACTGCGAGACAGTCTTTGCACGGGACTCCCCGCTCCTGGACTTCCTCTCTCGGTTTCACTGAGGATCAAAGGTCAGCTCGAGAGGAACCTCAGGCCACACCAAACCCAAACAAGAACAGTTATTCGGCAGATGTGCTCGCCTCCCTTGCCCCCTCCACAGTAAAGCCTCCTCTAGGACGGCATGCAATAAAAGTGCAAGAGAGGCATGCTTCCTCCTTGTGCAGAGGAAGTATTAGACATACCCCAGGCAGCCTGGCTTGATCTGCAGGCCTACGGCTGTTATCAGGCTTTCCTGCTACGTGACTTGGCACCACATCATTCTTTGTCCGAGTTCTTGTTGAAGTACAAACCCGAAATTAAGAGGTTTTCTAAACAGATTTGTAGCATGATGCTCCTGCCGCTTTTCTGACCATTTAGTGTCCTCGACTGCAGTAAGTTGTCAGTAATAATGTCATTGTAAGTGTGGCTCTTATGAGGAACTGATGATTTTTTTTAACAACCAGAAAATACACAGAGGAAGTAAAGATTTCATGCAACTCTTATGTGACAAATTTCTCAGTGGCTTAGGGGGAACACAAAGCTATTCAGTAGGGAAATGGCCCGTGGAGCTTGTGACAAAGTCACTGCTGAAAGCACACTTCTGTCCAGAAAAGTCCCTTCCTAGATTGAGTTAGTAAGAACTATGTTTGGTTTTGGATTTGTACAACGGTTCGGGCTTTCTAAGTGGTTTGGTGAAGTCAGCAGGACATAATCCTCTTCATTGATGAACAGGCGGACGGACTCAGACAGTGGGTGTCGTGTTTGAGAAAGAAACTAAGAAAAAGTCATTCCTGTGTCTTTCCCCCACAAACCAAAGACTTCCCTCCTGATTCCTTTTTACTCTTTTGTTTCATTCATCCCAAAGGGAGAAGCCCGAGCTTATTACTCAGATGAACGGTTTCTAGACCAACCTTGAGCCATGTTTTTTGGACAAAAACCCATCTGGGACTTTCCAAATTTACTCATAGCTGTAGCATACATGGGAAAGAGGGAAAAAACTCACCACACTACGTCACTTATCTATCCCATAACAAAACAGAAAACCACTACTACTTCCGAAAAACATCACAATGGGAAGTATCTTTAATCGGAGTGTCTCTGCTGCTTGCCCACCTGTTTCTTTGTACGTCTGCTTATCCGGCCAAATGACCGAGCAGAGGTTGGTGAGGACCAGCGTGCCCAGTCTGCGGGTGCCTTTCTCCGGTCCGCTGTAGTAGTCAAGGGAGTCTTGGCTCAGCACAAACCAGTACCGACGCTGCTTGATCCAGCTGCCTCGCACCTCCCGTAACAGCCAACCTTTAAAGAGGACACACACCAGCGTCACATGACAAACGTAAAATGAAGAAAGCACAAGGCGCACAGGAATTGCTGTTTCATCTCTACACATTTCCGTTTTTTAGATGGTTGTTTTAATAAAGCAAGATGTCAGCTTGATGCACCGATTCCTACTCCTCACTACTTATTGAGTAAAGAAAAGAATCTGTAAATCGGCTGACTAAATCTTGCCTTCTGACTGATGGATGGACTCACCTTGGAGCAACTTTTGAGAGCAAAAAACGGCGAATCACTAAAAACGTGCCAGTACTCTGGCAACCGCACGTAAAAACAAGCATTTCCCCTGAAAGGTTTGGGCAAATAATGGAGCTCCTAAAATCAAAGCTGCCACACCATGTCTTCACTAAGAATAATTCCCAAAAGCTTGTAATTGTCCATAAAGTTAGTTGTAGTCTGTGTGTGTCGGGGTAAATAATAGGGGATAAAAAAGAAACAGCCGGCTAATGGCGCAGGCATTAAGTGCTGCATCGAAAGGAAGACTTTAGAGGTTGACGGGGGAGAAAAAAAGGAGAGAGAGCGTGGAGCAGTGTGACAGAGAGAAACAAACATAGCACAGCAGACATGCTTCTGAACTCGCCAGGCCTCGCTCTACAATGCTAGACTGTTGTGCTCCCATAGTTCTGAGGCTCTTGGAAAGATTGCAACAGCCCAGATCCACTGTTCCCAAAGCGTGAACTTTTCCCCCCTCAGCTAAGTGTGCAAATTGTTCCTAACAAGTATTTCATCTCGTGGTAGATAAATGAGCGAGTTTGGCAGAGCGCTATCCCAATGCTGCCTGAGCATGAACAGACAAGAGGACAATTGATGAGTCCTGCTGGTAATGGTGGGGTCAGAGTTCATTCCGAGAGCTGATGGAAAGACCGCAGAGTTGTTGCAGGCAACGCTTGGTACTGCGGCACACTGGTGCTGTGGCAAATAAGCGTACAGAGGCTTGTGCAAGCCTGATCGTGAGCGGTTTTAAAGGGAACAATTAGGCAACACAGATCCAGCCTTTAACCCTGTGAAAACGGTAATGACGCCACGACTGCATCATGACTTCCTCTGCGGTCGGCAAGCTGCGTGCCACCTGTCAGCCGGTGCTCATTCCGCCTGAATCGCCCCCTCTCCTGCTCTCACTCTCTTCCTATTTACTTTCATCTGCCCAATTTCTCCTGGCGCTTTGAAACTCTGCCTCAGAGTGGTTTTTCCCAGGCAGCGCAAAGACCCCGCTGCTTTTGCTGCAGCTCCAAAATAAAAATAAAGAGAGGGGAGTGGGCAAAAGTTAAGCCTCTCAGGCTAGGTTTCCTGTTATACCTCTATATGATGTAAGTGGCCGTTTAGAACCTACCGTAAAGTCCCCCGATATAGCCCAAAGTAAAAAGGCGGGGAGGTACTTAACACCACAACAGAGGGGGTCGGCATTAAAACCCAAGGTGCGATGGATAAATAAAAATCATGAGGTAAGCAGAGCCGTGCTTGCTGACAGACTGGTCAGTGGAGCAGACAAGCTGTCTGTGAGTACGTCCAGAGAAGGTCGCGACTGCCATCCCCACGCCTCCGTCACAGACACAGGAAGTCCCACAGATGCTCTTTTTTGGGAACTTTAAGCGTCGCGATAAAAAAAGGCGAAGAAGGATAGAGTCAGAAAGAGCAGCAGAATCCTCAGACCCCCTGTTTACCCCTCCCATGGTTTTCCATCTGGATCCCATCTCTGCAGCCTGCTAATGTCTCCCCTGGGGGCCACGGCTCGCCCTTAATTTGTTTCATTTGTGACCCTTGACCCCTCAGTGCCCTGCCCCTCAAACACAGATTGAGAAAACAATCTCAGCGCTTTTTTCCACGTTTTAATCCTGAATTATGCTGTGTATTGTAAAATAATGTAACTAATAATGATCAGTGTGCACAGTAGATACATTTATAGCTCACATCTCAGTTTAAGAAAAGCTTAGCTGTACTAACTTACTGGAATATCATGAAAATGAAAAAAAAAGGAAAGAAACCGCCATTATCAGGGAAACATTTAATGTCTTTGAACACTTAATCCTGTTAATCAGCAGCAAAACCGAAGCCAAATAGCTGGGAATATCCCTAATACTTCACAACAATCTCCAAATCCCAGGAGATTTCAGAAGATTATTCAGAGTGCTAACAGTTTCAGCTTTTTCTTATTCATTGTATCAGACAAAAAAAAAACACCTTAAAAGATGAAAAAAACATTTGAACTTTTAAGCATTTTAACCATAAAATTACCTGAAAAAGCTGACTACCCCCCTTCTCCCCCCTTTCAGCTCAGACACAACCAGACAGCTAAGCTGCAGTTTACTGGAGCGTGCGAAGCTGTGCATCACGCGAGGATTAATTTTAACTGTAAATCAACAAAGGTATGTCAATAAACCAATGTCAACATCTCTTTCTGTCACTACCTCGTGGGTTTTACAATTCATCCACACATCATCCGTCTATAGCCGCGCTGTTGGTGGCCTATTTCAGATACTGGGGCAATATTCACCCCATATAGCCTCGGGATGTCGAAAGAAAGGGGAGAAAAAAAATAAAATACATACACAGAAGGGGGAAAGGTCCTAATGGAGGCAGTCTAAAAAACCTATTCTTGGGCAGGAAACAGAAGTGGAGGGGGGATTATCGAACACCCTCAGGTGCCCTTCTCTTGAGCTGCAGTGGAGAACGGTGAAGCTGAAGTGTGCTGCTGGGGACAACAGTAAGAGGAGAGTCCTCGCCGGGGGGTGAGGGTGATGGGGGCATGGCAACTGCTGTCAGAATTAGGCAATCTGACTGTCGCCACTCCAAACGGGACACAACATATCTAAGTGCTGGTATTTCAGCGCTCCCTTTTCAGTATGCCAAGAAGAAAAACAAATTTGTACAGAAATATCTCATGAGATCATTCCTCAAAAGCATTACATATGCAAGACGGGGCTGCTGATGCCAGTAGCTACAGAGGGGAGGTGCGAGGGTGGGGGGCTGCTGTGCGCCACATGTTGTCAGAGAGGGGTTGGCCACAGGCTGTCAGCTCAGCACAGAGCTGTGACCGGAGACAGACGGATGGAAAACAGCTCTTTGCTGTTAATGACAGCAAAGAGCTCCCTCAGTGCATGAATTCTACATGATTCATTGCTGGTGGAGTTAATCTTCCAAAATCCCAATTTCCTTTCAAACACCAATGCAAAATAATGGATGGATTTAAGGAAGACAGATGTGCTGACTCACCTTTCACCAGCAGCTCCGGCTCTTCCTCCAGTCCCATCTTATTCTTCTCAATGATGAGGCTCTTCATCTCGTCAGGCGACTGGGAGACGGTGTGCCTGCGTGGAGGAGCAGTGGCAGAATGTAAATAACCTTGTTTCCCTCTCAACTCAAGTCTTCCTTTAAATTCTCCCTCCCTGTTGGATAGCTACTGTAATTGGCTCACAGACGCTGTTGGCAGCTGCCCCCGCTGCCATCTGACTCCTTGCCAACTACCACCTTCTCTGATACACTTAAGTCTGGATGTAGGGGGGGGGTGATGTTACTTAGGGGGGTGACTGGCAGACGTGCCAGAAATATCGGTCCTCAAGCGTTTTCTCCACTTTCCCTCCCTCGCCAGCACGCAGACCCGCAAACACGCACCGATGCATACCGCGCCACTGCAGACAGCTCGTCTCTCTTTTATCACTACGGGCGGCGAGCCGAGCAGGCGACTGAAAATAAACGTGACAAGGCGACGCCGGTCTGACTCCCAGCCAGACGGCCCGCGCCGGTCAGAGCGAGGCAGGGGGCGGGTCAAGAGGTCACAGCCTCGGATAGTTAAAACCATAAACATCAAACGCATCTGTAAATCTGCTGCTCCTTCTCCTTAATGCACCGCCATCTTTGCAGCTCCTTCCACGTGCGGCGTCTGCTCGGCGTCTGGTCAACGTCGAAGAGAAATTCATACTCGTTATCTCAGGCCAAGGCCCATTTCCAGCCTAATAGATTGTTTGGAGGTTTTATCTCTTCTCGTTTATTTATCTAATTCCTTGTTTATTTTCTTTGTTTCCTCGGTCTAAATAGCTTGCGAGGTATAAGTGACGAACCCTCCTTCCTTTCTGTCCCCTCCTCCTCCTCCTCCTCCTGGTATCCCTGCTGCGGAAATTAATCAAATCCCAACTCCCTGGATCATTGTCCAAGAGTTATCTATTCCTTCATCAGCTGATTGATGCTGTTATTGATCAGATATTTCCAAAAAGAAGAAGTAATCAGTAAGTCCAAATATAGCCTTATCTGCTTTGACTCGGTTTACACCACTACACAGGCCATTTCCTCTCTTTCTGGGCTCTCTCAGCTGATCCTGCCTATTCTGTAGCTTATCTGTGCTCCAGCTTCTCAAACATTACCTATTACGCTTATATTTTGACTCTTTCTGAAGTGTTGCTGCTTCAAACTGGCTGGCAGTTCCAATTAAAGCCTATATATTCAGCCGGTGAAACTTTAGATGGAAGGATGATTTTTTTTTTTCCGTACGCATGTATGAATTGATCCAAGGCATCACCAGTTATATTATACTAAGTCATGCCGTGAGCTAAGCCAGCAGGGAACCTCTGCATGTGCAGACTCTACTTAAATGCATTAAAATAAACACAGAAACATGAGGACATCACTTATTTTGGGTTGTTAATAACCCCTGCTATATAACGGAGCCTCTCACTCAGACAGGCGGGCTGCAGACGGGATCTATATACACAAGAGGGCATATTATTATTGGAGTTCTTGGATTTATGTGTGCTATTGTTATGATTTTCAAACCTTAGTTTTAGGATGCACTAATGTTAGACCCAAGCCGGCGTTCTTGGAGATAAAAAGCTGAGCCAGAAATGTCCTTTTCCTCGTACGACCTCTTGAAGCCGACTCCAACAGCAAATCAATCCCCCTCTCCGAGATTCCCAAGTTAACATTTCCAAGAAGAAATAAACATGTTTACAACCTGCTGCAACAGCTTTGCTCTCTCCAGCCAATTTCCCTGCTCATGTTCGCTGGTTTTTCTTTAATACAACCCACCCATTTAATGTCACCTCTGAAAAAGCTTGACAGCGACAACCATGCCAAACTTGAGGTTTTTAAAAGGTGGTACATCCATCTCTTATATGCAGTCTATAATTACAAACAGCACAAGTCTGAACTTCTAGTCAACTGGCAGTTTTAAAGAAAAAAAACCCACAATGAAAGAATTTAAGATGCAGTGCAAAGAGCCGTCTACTTTGGAAGAATATCAAAACAAATCTTGGATCATATCTGGAGATTTTGAGATCTTTGCGGAACGAGAAATCAGATATTCTTCCCAAAGCAAGCCTGTCTCATCTTTAGCTTTAAATCATTTCTAAACCAAAATCCCAGCTTCTTTCGGGACGTGACAAGCAGAGAAATGGGGAGGATTATGAGGGAAGAGAATTACGGCGCGATGCCAAGTTTGAACTTTAAGCAGCACATAAAGCTTTAAACTAAACGTTGCCTTGACAGTGTTGACTGAACAATTGTCAACCAAAAAGTGGAGGCCAATGCATCTAAAGATCAGCTCACAGCGTGACAGAATCATATGACAAACTCTTCCTGTAATAGAGATATCATACATAAGCTGGTTTGCCATTATATTGGTACAGAACATATTGGTAATGACACAGAACAACAATCACTTTCAAACTGAAAGAAGTGTAGAAATTAATACAAACAGCCACAAATATCATAATAATCAACAGATGATAAATGATAAGTGAGCTCTTTCTGATACTGAACAAAGGAAGTAATTCATTCACAACTGCTGCTCTGTTTGAAAAAACAGATGGAAAACGCATTTAACCTTTTAAACCCCCCCAAGGACCCCCGAGGGAACTTTGAGAGCAGAATTACCCAACCAAACTGGGCCAAAATGACCATTTTGGAGACCCCGTCTGAACTATCGGTACGGAAACTTCTTGTACTATGCTTTGATTTGAAAACAGACCTACAGCTGCACCAAACCATATACATCCTGAAAGTGTTTACTTTGTTTACATTTATATTTACATCTAAAAAACTAAGACGTTTTTCCATTTGCTATGAGTCCAAAAGAATTAAAACAGACCCTGTGGTTGCAGAGAAATACTCGTTTCATTATGGGTATACAGTTTTTGAGCAGAGGCCTGAAAAATAGGCTAAAAGCGACGGCTGATTGTACGAGCTAAAGACGTAACACAACTCAGTACTGTTCTTTCACAGCATCTTCACTCTGTATTTCTGACTTTCTCAAGAATAATCTATGGCACAAGGGAAAAAAAACAAAAAAAACATGTTTTACAGCTTGAGGCAAATGTTAAGAGCATAATTGATGTGGTAGCTTTGGATCTCCACAGCTGTCCAACAGCCCCACAACCCCAGCCCAACCTCTAACACCCCCCCCCCCTTTTAATGCTACCACCCCCACATTCCCAGAAGCCCCGGCAGAGGCCGTGACGGTGGGGCCTTTAGTGGGCAACTTCCTGTGGAGTGCAGGAAACAATTTGATATGGGGATTAAACAGCATGAAGAATAGAGCGAGTGCACAGCTACAGATAGGGCCTCCCTCTACTGCTAAGCCTTCCTTCCAGGTATAAGCACTTAGGAGAGAAGCATCACTTTTAAATCACATGACGGGTCTTTTCAGCTTGAAATGTTTGGTAAAAATAGTGCATTTCTTCTCTTTTCAGGAAGACCAACATGCAGCGAAAAGGAAGAGTACAACAAAGAAAACAAGCCATTTATTAAAGAAACTGTGGGGGAAAAAAATCCAATAGATTTAGACTTAGACTAGAGAACAAACTTCACATAAAATGGAGATAAAGTGACGGCTTGAGAGATCTGAACACCAGCACACAGATCTTACTTTATGATAAGTCTAAATGATAGACTGACATCCTGTGCAGTCACTGATAATGTCCCATACGCAGAAATGAGAGGCTGTATGGTGTAAAACCAATCAAACTCAATGATATATGTGTATTGTATCTTTTCATTCACTTCACTACATATTTCTATATCTATTTCTTGCTCTTCACACGGTTTCTATAAAGTAATGCATTTATGTTTACTCCAGTGTTTCAGCCGTGCTGCACCAATCAGAGAGCCCCCACAGTTTTATTGTAACCCAAGAATCCGTCTAGTTGTCCCCAAAGATCAGGTTAGGCTGGAAGAAGGTTTACTGGAAATTGCACGACGTCACCGGATTCCATGCACTTAAGAAAGGGACAACTAGGAATGCTGTCCCGCCCTAATAAGTGCAAAGCAGGAGTGTCAGATAGATGTCAATCACCTAAAGTGTGTGAATGGCCACAAAGGCTTTGAGAAGGCATCCAACCAGCTGCAGGATAAGGGGTTATATGGGGTTTAAAGCAAACTCAGTAATGTCATTTTGTGAATATTTCTCCATTTATAACCCTGCTCTGATCTTGATTATGTAACTGGCTTGGGGATATCAGTCATTGACATGTTTCCGCTTTATTTAACAGAATAGCACATCGTCTGATACAAACACGAATGAGATTAAAACCAGTAACATATGAACAACTGCAAAAGATGGTTGCAAAACACCAAAAGCACAACCCGGCAACTGTCACATGCCCATCAGGTAGGTTCCTATTAGCTTACTCTTCTTAACTGCCATTAACTGCCTTTAATCATAATTATTAGCTCATTTTGCTATTCTAAGTTTGATTTCAAGAGACAAAGTAATACATGGTCCATTTAATCTGTGCTGACTGATAAATCAGCAGGGCAAGACTAACAACAGCTTAACTCCAGAGAACACTATGGTGTGCATGTGGTAGTGTGACTGTTTCACATATTCATGCTCATGTCAGCGTGACAAAATGGTTGACAACTTCTATTTGTTAGAAAGAAAACATTTCCAGTGTGACAGCAACAAGATTTGTGGACTTTGCTTTAGCGGGAATCATTATTAGGTAACCATCACCAAATGTGTTGTATATAACTCCATACACTGGCTATTCCGTGTGAAGACTGGGAGAGTAGTGGGTTAAAAGCTGGGTAGCAAAAATTTGCAAAAATGTTAAAGATGTTCTGCTGCTTTTAACTTCATCATATGTATAAATACAGGAATTCTCTGTAAGATCCATCAAAAGGGATTTTCTAAGAGGAAGGCAACGGTCTTGTAATTACTTATGGGACTGAGATTTGACACAAGCAGATGCAGCAACAGAGCACATGCAGAATGCATTTCGGCCCATCTGAGTCAAGTTGAGTGTAAACATGATTCAATCACCAGCTGAATTATCTGGGCTTGAGAGCCTTAGGTTAGTGTGATTTTGGCCAGATTATCATGTTTACCTGTGTTTTAAAAGTCTGCTTTTGGTCTGACTGAATGTATATATGGTTGAGCAAATAACTTTAATGACCAAGAGCATATAGGCTGATCCATCATGCTGCAAATAGGTCATTGACTAAAGATCTGAGTTTTTATGGGGACAACAGCGACACACTTAAATCCTGTATGAGCAGAACAGCGGGTTGATTAGTTTGTGACCCGCAGTTTGGCACTAGCTGCCGGAGCGATGACTGATTGATTTCAATGCAGGATCTAATTACGATATTGAGACTCTAATTGAGGTTAGAAAAGTTGTGTCCTTGCTCTGAGGCTTCGCTGACCGCATTGGAAACGTGTCCCAGCATACAAAGCGGGGTCTTTTCACCACAAGAACATGCATGGCATCGAAATGACCCAAGTTGTGTGACAGAAACATCTACATGATATATATTTACATAACAGATTTGTTTCATGAATGAAAAAGCCAACATGAAAAGGTTTTAAAAATGACCGTTTTGTTGGTCTTCCAGCTTCGCCATAAGCAAACATCCAGGGTAGATCACACTTTATGAGACAGCTGTCATTAAAATGCATTTGGGTCTTACTGTAGCACTAAATAATCAGAAAGTCTCCTGGAAGAGATGCATGTCTTTCTCTTTGCAGTCCCTATCTCCTCCCCCACAGAGCATGAGCTGCCTGAATGGGCCTCTGGCTGAAACTGGGCTGGTGGGAAAATGGGAATGTGGTGATTAAGATTGGGCCTATATGACCTCCTAGCTAAAAATACACTGTTTAGTCAAGACCACTGCCAAGAAATTCTGGAGTAGGCAGAGGGGAGAGGGAAAAAAAAGTCATGTTTTGAGACCAGAGGAGGAGGGGTGTGTGACAGGAAGTCTAAGTTTGTGACTGAAGAAGTGTGTGTTGTCAGCAAGAAATCTTATGACACCGAGCAAATGGCCCTTTTTGTTTGAATGAAGTCATTCTGAGTGCGAAACACGAAGATGAAAATAAAAACCTTCCATACAATATCCATTTTATAACATAAACAGGGCCAGTGTGTGATGGTTGACCGACAAGACATCCAGACACGCAATTACAAGGGGCCCACTTTCATGCTTTTCATGCAAACACCCACTTGTTTCATGAAAACACGCCACCTCACACGCATGCATATATTGGCTGACATGAAATACATTCCTAAACAGTGTTCTCTTTCAGTCATTGCTGCCCAATAGCTGAGTTGAAAAAGAAAAGAAGTCAAGCTTTTTTACTGTCAAAGGCTGTCTAAGAAGAGGGGAGAACCTCATGACAAAGCAGATGGAACAACTGATGAGAAAAATAGATGAAGCCCTCGAGTATCCATTTTCATTTTGGTACAGTTTGTTCTCTGCCTTGGTCAGGTTATGAGAAGAAACTTGAGAGCGAGGAAAGTAAAGTGTGGATGAAAAACAGCGATGATGCAAGATGGATTTGAGTGTGAGCACGACAGGAGGGAGCTCGCAGCCTTCTGCAGTCTGAAAAGGAAGATAGACACGGCATACATGTCCACCACCTTCACCCAGAGACTGGGGCACACGGAGCTCAGCGCAAACACAACAAATATATCCTGTGGTCTGCTAGCAGCAAGTATCACGGAAAAACATGATAAGGTAAATTTGCAGATTAGGGGTTTAGACTTCCGAAAGTAAAACCTAATCTGTGGTATGTTAGAAAGTTATATCACTTCCAAGAAAATGGATAATATAAGCAACCACCAGTTTTAAGTTCTTCTGGTGACACTGCCTTTTTGAAACTCCACAGCAGTGCAATCACCATTTCTTGGATCTTAATGTGTCAAAAACAAAAGAAAAAAGTTGGACTCCTATAAACATCTTGCCACTATATTCCATTTACAGTTCAAATTCAAAGAAAAACACTGGGTTCTTTGTCGAATGGACAACAAAGAGTTCCTTTAATGCAAAAACTATATCCTTTTTTAATGCGTGATAGCAGTTTGTGCAACTTTTAGCCTTCCTTTGTTGGAAGCCTTGCAAGCTTTTCCTTTATCTGCTGGTTTAACGGGTTTGTCTTTGTGAAGGAATAGAACAGCTCAACACCATTCTCTAAGGTTATTGCTGTTCAGTAGAAGAATTTGGGCATGAGCTGGAAGAAATAAGTCATTGAAAAAACAAAACAGATTATCTGCCAACCGGAGCACATTCTGTGGACCAAGTCTTTACTCTTCTGGTTGATGCTATAATGCACCAAAAGCAAAACAAATTGCTACATGAAGTCTTTCATTCTTTCTATTACGTTTTTAACCACATATTCCACCTATTTTACACAAAATTGACTTATTTTTATACTACTTACTTATTCATCAAACTTACAAGGATTTCTATTGATGCAATAATTTTATTTACTGGATTTTTTATTATTGATTTTTAGTGATTCTACTGATTTGATTAACTTTTGCTATTTGATGGATGTGCCCATGTGCTTCTGAATGTTTCATTACTCATTACTGGTCATTGCACTGATTGTTTGTATGCAGTTGGGAAAGCTACCCATTTGGAATAAATAAAGTTGTCTGAATTTAACGATTCTTTATTTAGTTTTGATGGACCATACTAATGTCTAGAGAGAGATATGCACTCTCTGTTTTACCAAACACACCACTCCTATAACCTGCGACGGGGTACAGAAGTGGGGAGGTTCCCGGCTGGCGTAACTGAAACCAAAGTCGATTTGGGACATCAGTTCATGAGGTTAAAAGCAACAGTACAGTACTTTGTTCAATGCAAAAGGAAAAACAATTCTGAGAATGTTGATAATTTATAAATGTACTTTCCATCTTGTTAGATTATGCAGCATAAGAAAATACTCATGGACTTTATCATCATCAACCCTGTCAACCTAAATATTCAGAATGAACCCACAATAATGTGTTTTCATGCTGTTTAATCATACGGTGATACAGCTGAATTTATCAGGCCGTTGCATCGATGGAGTCTGAGATTCCTGATCCAACCCACAACATTCAGCTGTACTCCTCCAGCCACCCCTCTGTGTTGAACTGAGGCCGATCTACATCCCCCTCCCAAACCACATCAGGCCTTGACTAATTGTATGAGTATTGCCATGTTAGCCTCAGCTCTGTATGACAAACTCAGTTCACCATTAAATCTGAGTTATTTTTAGTGGGACAGGCTAAAAATCTCCACAAGAATTTCATTCAGCAACGCAGTGAAATTACAAAGTAAACCAGGGCTGGTACAGGAGACTTGAAAATAAATAGATTTGGCACCACTTGCTACATTACAAGGTGCTGATCCATCAAAACCCGGCCTGTTGTTCCCTCAATTCAGCTGAACCTCTGGGTGTGTCCTCTGGTTGGCCAGGTAATGACCAAGCACTACACTCTCTAATCTCTGCACTTGGTGTGATGATTACAGCCAGGCTTTTAACACACTCCCTTCTAAACCAGCAGTTAATTATGCCATGTCGCCCAAGGCCACTGCCACTACACTATAGAAATGAAACACATTAGAGCCACACCTCTTCTGGGAGTGCAATGAGGTAGGACTGAGTCATGCAGTACAGTCCCCCCCCCTTTAAACCTGTAGAAACAGCATGTCCTGTATGAGTCTGACTGCAACAAAAAGTCTGCTTCAGCTCACCTTCCCACTTCCTAAGGCAGCTCTATTCTTGTTGAGAGTTGTTGCAAGCCCTCGTCTATTCATTTGTGGTGTACGATAGTCCGACAAGTCGAGCTTTGTGACTCACTGCCTGTGAGTCGGCAGATGTGCAGCAGAGATTGTGGATGAGAGAACAGGACTGTGGGGTGATAAGGGCACGATGCCAGAGATAGAGTGGAGTGCAGCCTGGCTACATCGCTGTCTGAGATCACAGCCATGCACCAACGGTCTGGATCAAGCCCACCAAGAATCACGCCTTTTCACTGTCAGCGTCTGGGAATCGTAACCAACAACCCGGATGAGGTATCTTCAAACTGTCCAACTAGGATTTACTGGTGTGGAAGCTGGTCAGAATCAGGCAAGTCCCAAGTTCTGGACGACCTATTGCTGGTAAATGCAACCCAAATGACAGTCAACCTCTGAGTGGTAAAACTCAGAGTGAAGAGCGTAATAGGGAATAACCAAAAAATCTGCAGCACCCCACGAGATCCTGCCGAGGAAGTGAAAATCAACTTCTCACAAATGTGACTACTAGAGAATAAAAACAGAAATCCTCATTAATCGGAGGAAGTATATTAGCAAAAAAGGGAACTATTTCTTCCTAAAAAATTTTACAGGAAATTACCTCTTTTTTTTCCCTTACCCATTTGTTCCATTGGCTGTGCAAGCTGGCTGAGAAACAATCACCTCAGCTGGAGTCTGTCAACAGAAGAGAAAGAAACACATTAAATAGATAATAATGCAACACAAATGGCAGTCTGTCCTTAGAACTATACGCAGGTTGGAGAGCTCGCTCAATGGTTCGCGTTCAGTGGCCATGTTATAGACGAGCATGCAGTTGTTCCTGGCAGTCTCAGCACATAGCTGCACTGTTTCTGTAATGCTTGGCTTTTACTTGCAAGGGGTAAGCTGGTGGAGAGAAATATGGCATGCAAAACAGGCTAATTTAGTGTAAGAGCTCAGAACAGAGGGATCTTTTATCCTACAGCAGCATGCACCCCAATCTTCACACCCAGAAAAGCTTTAACCCAGACTGGCCATTTTCCTAAAGTTAACCTCAAAATAACCTCATTTCTTTGAAACTGTACTCATAACAGCAAATGGTTGTGTTCATCTTTTCACTCTGAGAGTAAATGGAGAAAGGCTGCTAGCTCGACAAAAATGGATGTAAAGGATATAAATAGCACTTTCCTCAGTGCAATTTCTTTTTTACTAATGATGATTAAGTAATGAACAGAGATGTGACTCTTTATCAAAATCTATCATAAGACATGCATAGATAGTACGGATCACTCGTTCTTGGTAAATAGCATTGAGACGCAACTAAGTGATTAAACAACGATGTCACTGGCAGCCATTTGAAAAAACTTAATCCAATTCTAAAAGGCTGAACAATGAACTTTTCAGCACGGGGCTCCCCTCTTAAGCAGAATGTAGGAAAGGATGTTTCCTTTCACAGAACTTTAGTCCCTAGATTCCCAACCTGACCTTGGAAAACCCCATCAGACATCAGAGACTGCCTGTGCACAGTTTGGACCAATTCCCTGGTGTGCAGAGAAGCACTGTGTGTCCCCGTGGCCTGGCTTGTTGTCTCTGTGAACCACAGCCTTGAGCCAGCTCCTGTGGCTGCCCCGGCCCAACTCGGCCTACCTGAAACACTATCCAGGTCAGCTCTGGGCCCCTCACAGATCACACACTACACTTTACTACTGGGCAAACTATCCTAACTATAGCCAGTGCCCTGCAAAAACAGACTACTGCTTCTTTTTAGATGCCCAGAAAAATGACAAAGACAACACAAACTGCAGATTTGTAGGCCACTATGAACTCTTGTGTGTTATAATTGTAAGGCAGATGGGCTGAGAAGCAAATGAGGAAATGATTAGGGTTTGGATAATGAAATTTTATTATTGTTTAACTCAGGGGAGGTTCTGTAAATGCCAAACCAGAAAGGCAAGAATAACTGAACAGTCTCATAAGATGACTTATGAGTGGATGAGGGCATGTATGGTAATTCTCTACCCTGCCTGCAACCATACAGTAAACGATTTAGCCAAGCCAACAGCCCCACAGAAGGAAACCCAGACGGCCATGACTAAAAACAACAAATCAACAGTAATAACATCAATAGCGGATAAGCTATAATTTCATAATATAAAACTTATTAAATGATTGATAAACTAATGGACAGGTAGATTAAGTTGGAAACTTTTAGGTCACTTTCCACACAAACATGACGATTTACAGAGAAACAGTGGTCCGATACAGTTAATGGGCTGTGGGATGAGGAACAAGAATAGCGTGCGATGCAGAGCCTTGGCAAAAGATTTCTCTTTGGATGGGCAGAGGATGAATCACTCCAGACGAGAGCAGAGCATGGAGGGAAAGAGGGAAAGATGCCGTGATGTGTTCGTTCCGAGGCCGACTTCCGTTCTCGCTTTCCCCAGTCTACTCTCTTACCCTCTCTCTCTCTCCCTTCAGCTCTCCTGGGAGGCTGAGTAACCAGGAGGAAATGCTTGGGCTCGGCTAGTGTCGGCCTGAAGACCAGATGTGTGGCCTGAAGGTGGTGAGGCAGAGACTCAACAGAAACCAAATATAAACCAGCGTACCGTGACACCTCTGTAGGCAGAGGCCAATAGTGATGGTTAATGAGACCCACTCTCACCAGAGCTGGACTGAGCCTAATCCAAGCAACAGGATGCACTGCGAACCTCAAACTGCCTGGGTCTACACACATGTGACTTAATGTTACATAAAAAGCTGAATAAAAGTTTCAATAGAAACACAGAACGAAGAGTGAATGACGGATGTCCTGTCCGAAAATAAGTGCCAAGTTGTCCCAACACTGGAGGCATTCAGCTCCGTGTCACTGTTTGGGCAGCTGCTGAAGAGCAGTTTCTTTGAATGAGGACTGTAAACATGAAGGGGAAAGGTTCTGACATGGCCTTGTGCTCTTAAGAGCCAAGCCTACACAAGCCACCAGCGCTGACTCATAATTCCAACCAATGTAAGAAGAGTCCTGGCAAAGAACAGTGTGTCGCCTATGTCTGGCACCCTGGATGCCACACATCATGAAATCCACTGGCAGCATGTCGGAAAACAATGCCACGTGTGGTGAGGAGTTTGGATGTCTCAAGGAGGGAGACTCCACCAGTTTTGGGTCACTGTGGTCGTCCCTGGAGAGAGTCCGACTAAATGGAGTATTTCAAGTGTTATGAGGCCCAAGAAACATACACACATACACCAGTGGGGTCTGACCAGCAGCTTGAAAATCTTGACTGGTCAAGCTCTGGATGAAATGAAACTCTGAGTAAGCCATGGAGTGCAGCCTCGAGGGGCTTTTCCTGGAAATCATTGCAGACCATCTTCAACCCTGTATCCTCCCCCACCCCTTGTGTCAACACCATGGAAAGCCAAATCAGATCTATGTATTTTTAGAATAGGGGCTCCACAGAGGGCAGTGATTTATGATGGCTTACATTGATCAGCTAATGATATTGGCTTGGAGTGGGGCAGCTGTGTCCTTGATTACTGGCAACCCTTCAACAACTGGGACAGTGTTACAATGTCCAGCACAAACCGGTGACGCAGAAACAGGACTCGCTAAAGTAGATCAAGTCGACTGCATGCATTAAGGAATCAATAATCCATATCTTCATTGCACCTGGGTGTAATTATCAAGCGGAAATGAGCCTTGTTGAGTCAAAGGAATGGCTCAATGCCTTTGGTTTCTTGACTAAACATCCTCATTTACAACAGTCAATAAAGTGATCCCTTCAATTAGGAAGTAAACTGATAATCTGAACAAGCCATATGACAGGAGACAGACATAAATCATAGAGATTAATCGAGGCAAACCATCATTTCATGGCACAAGACAAGTCAGTTCATATTCATGAATATTTCCAAGCAATCAATAGAAGAAAAACGCTTTAATCAGTGATGCAACATTGCTCTAGGCGTAAAAGCAGATCTTAAGACGAAGAAGAGGTTTGTATGTTTGAGCTAGTCCTTTAAATCGCAGCCAAGTCATTTTTCATCTGTGGCAGATTTTACTTTTTTTTCCTCTTTATTCCGCAAAAGAAGCAACAATCAGGCTAATATTGCTAAGGCTGGGGTGTTACCATGCCCAACTATTATGGTCTCGCGGTACTGTATATAAATATGTCAGTTTCGGAATGCGCTGTGTTTTTCTTTCCTATGTCCTATTTTTGAGCCATTTTACAAGATAAAAAGAAACAGAAAATTCTTATGGTTCATGAACAGGGCAGGGTGTCAAAGCAGGCAATGACACAAGAGACAAAAAATGCTGTAATAACAGGCAACATAATGTGGCTTGTTTTTCATGCAATATTTCATCAGTTCACGCTGTTGCAACTGACATCCTGACAGCACTTTGTTCAGCATGCTTAGCCGAATATGCAGTGATTGAGAACTGATGACCAACAACGCTAAACATTTCAACAGCTTCTTGTAGCAAAGACGATTATCATGCATGCATGCGTTTTTACCTCCCAGAGACTTCTTTTACCTCGCCAAAGAAGGCGAGAAAATGTTTTGGGCCACTTTTAGACTGTGATGTGTAAAGTCAGACCAGGAAACACAGATCATCCCTTTCTTTTTCCCTTTACAGGAAGCAAACAATTTCCCCCACCAAGGTCATCTAATACCACCTGCAATTCAATAAACATTAACCCAAAGCCACCAAGATGAGCACAGATTGCATTATCATGAGGGATCCGGGAACAAAATCTCCATCTCACTTTAAAAGGCCATCTCTATTGGGATATACTGCAATGATCAAGTATTGATAGCATATGGCACACAGCTGGGTTCCTCTTACCACCAATGGCCAGCCAGATGAGCAGCATAGACTGTGCTGCAGACCAACACCTCACTAAATAACCCTGAGAAACAGATGTTGCTCTTATCTGAGGGTTGTTAGACTTCTGTTGAGCCAATAACTGTACAAACTTATCTGTCCCCAACATTTTCATGCAAATTTCTGTGGCGTTGTACTGGTTGGTTGCGAGTACGCAAAGGGACAAAACAGAAAAGCTGGATATTCAAGTTGTGACAGAAGGCGTTATTACTTTCATTTAGAAAGCCTCATCCCAGCAGGAAAATATACCAACGCCTATGATGCCCCAGAAAAAGAGACATACATTGCACTTTGCTTGCAGTTAAGACCAAAAAAACAAGATCTTACAAGGGGCGAGTGTGATTAGTGAAAGTCCCAACACATCTTCATGGGTCGACACTGTACATACATAAAGAGATGCGTGTTGAGTTATACAGAAAGAGCCTACCTCATTTTCAGGCAACAATGCCCCCTCACAAACGGGTGGACAATGCTGAACTCTCTGTGCCTGATCAGATGACTAACATTACAGGGGAGACAAGGCCACAGTCTTATTTGCAATTGAACGGATGGAGGCCAAACACACCAGATCAGTTCAACTTGCCGAGTTTTACAGCATGCATCAGAGCATGACTGAGCTCAGTGTTGCACAAGCTCCCAAACCGTCATACAAACCGCCACAACATTAAAAGGTTTGCACTTAGCAACCTTGATTAACAGCGAGCATGCAAACTCAGTGGGCTCTGCAGTTTGTCACATCAAAGAAACAATCTTAGGAGCAAAGGTTGCGCGTCTTATCACACCTTGATATTCCAATATTTACTTTTCAAAAGGTAATCATTTTCAAATCAAAGTCTGTAAGCATAAGTGTTTGAAGAGCCTCACACTCTACACCCCACAGTCAAAGCATAGCGTGCTAGTCAAACAAAGCACACACTATTGGCATCTGAAAATTAAGCTTCGTGAAATGATGCCGTGCGCAGGAAGTGTGAAATAGTGCATGTGGAGAGATTTTACCCGTCCATTGGGAGACATGTCCTCCTTGTTGCGCAATTCAAAAGATTCTTCCTCTTCTTTCTCCCCATAGTCCCGTCCCAGCAAACTGAAGCCCTGCCTGCAGCACAAAAACCAGCAAACTCCTTGCAAAGGCATTCAAATCAGGTTAAGTGTGTCCTTTTCTGATATCCAGGTCGGTGGATTTAACGGTCACGCCGCAAGTGAGTCCAAGAGTTGAGTGAGAGCATACAGTATGCTCTCTCCATAGATACCCAGCGAGGGGGAGGAAGGAAAGCATAAGCGTACTCTCTCCTCTATGTCAGAGAAAATATGAAATGTCTAAAAAACTGTGAGGCAGGCATTACTCCAAAATACCACGAAATGATTCAAAGAAAATCCTTCTCCGGGTCTCCAGTTGTTTGGCTCACACTTGCTCTATTTGAACTCCACACGACCGAAAGGCAAAAAAAAAAAGTAGAAGAAAAACAACTAATTCAGTATCCTTAGAAAGGACTAAAGGTGTCTTATTTGAGAAAAGCGTCAGTCATTTCTACGCACATTAAGTTGGCAACGTGAAATTTACGTACTGATCGGACCAGGCTGACTTGTGAGTTTGAACAAAAGCGTGTAGCAGCTGGGTCAGGATGGTGTGGGAAGGGCGGCCACGCCCACTGACCACAGGTCTGATAGAAGATTGGCTAAGCGCAGACACTCCCCAGAAAGACGCGCCCATAGACACGCCCATCCACGCTGACAGTATCACACATCCAGCGGTAGATGACAGTAATCAGTAAGGGGAGTGTTTCTTTTAGCTGCTATTATCCATCCGTATTTTATGCGTTGGGACTCAGAATATATACAGTAGTATATAACCAAAGTGTTTAACCAAAGTAGTCCGTGTATTTCAATCATTCCAGCACGTTAGGTTATTATTTGAGTTTGTAAGGTTCTTAGAGAGGAGAGGGGTCACCACAAAGATAGGGGGAGTACTGTCTACACTTTCATTCAAAGAGAGGTCATGCCCAAATCGTATTTTTCTTTCCCACAGGTGTGCTTTTAGAAAAGCTCTAGTGTACCCACTTGTTGAACTGTCAGCTTCTTTGGATAATCACAATCAAAGGAACAGACAAGCACCAGAAAGGAACTCTTACTTTAAGATTTGATCTTATATCACTTGTATTAAAGGCTCTATTTCTTGTTTATCCTTTGCTTTCAACCTTCTTTGATTTTCTTTTTTATACATACACTCTCCTCTCTCACTCTTTCCTCTTCCACTTTGCTAGCCAGTCTACAACTATGCAGCAGAAGGTATGTTGACTGCTCCTAAATCCACACACGTGATCTAGCTAGCCCTACCAGCACTGGTGCTTATTTCTCCTTAATATGCCTTCATTTCCCCTCTCTGCTCTGTGCAGACTCCCCCCCAACCCCCCGAGTCAGCTGGCTTTAACTCATTCCTCACCGAGAAGAGCTGTCAGCCTCTACAGTTGGATTTTCACTCCTCTGTAATTCATATTGCAAATCAATAAAGGGACTCATATGCACCTTTGTTTTCAACAGGGATGTACTTATGAACTGGAAGCCCCTCACCCCATCGCAGACAGATGCACAAAAGCAGTTGGCCTACATTTGACCTCAAGGTTATATGAAAAACAGAAAGGGTGTCAAAAGTTTGTTGTTTTAAATGTGTAAAGTAGATCATAGAAGAGCTCGCACATATCTGTTTACAAAAGAGAGCTATTCTTGCTGAAACTACACCAGCCGCTTTCCATCTCTGAGCCTTGCTCCAGGCCAGATCCTCCCTGTCCTCCCCCATATCCCAAAACAATACGCTTGGGGCCCCTGCTCCCACAGACCTGAAGGAACATATGTTTTATTTTTAGAGCTCACTCCCTCAGCCCACACTAGTAAAGTTTAGAAAAGAAGAAGAAGAAGAAAAACCCTCCTCCATGTATGGTTTCTAAGAGCTGAAGTCAGTAAAAAGAGCAAAAGATGAATCAATACAATCCTGAAATATCCGCTCATTATCCTCTGAATATTCTATGTTTGTTTTTTTTAAATGTGGTGCGAAATGAAACACCTGGAAAAACAGCTGCGTTTTAGTTTCTCTTCCCAGCTTTGTCCAAGTCTTCCAGTCTTTTTCACCGTATTCCTCGACTCCCCCCCACCCCCACTTTTTTTCCAAGGGGATGACATATGATTCTCGATTAGCACAAAAACACGAACACACACACACAGACACACATTTGGATGCATGCATGATAACCTGATACACTGTGTCAGGGTGAGGCACCAGATCAGGAGTAGGGCAGATCGTTTGGTTGAGCTCCCGGTATGAACACAAGCTAGGGTGGCGGCTGGTCTCAAGGTAGATGAGAAGGAAGCAAAAATCTGGTACGAAAGTGAAGTTAATGAAGACTTTGTTGCAGATGAAACGTTTGCTTTTTTGCAATAAAACATATTGAGGATTATGTTATTTTTGTAGCTGCTGAGGAAAAACTTTGGCCCAATCCCCTAACTCCCCCTCCCCACCCCCCGACTTCCTGTCCCGCTACTCCTCACAACACTGTCTGTTAAAGCCGGCATGTGGCGTTTTCCAGCAGAGATGTATAGACACAAACGGCGCATGTCAGCTTGATTAGAGACAGAGCACAGAGGAGTGCTTTCCCGTCCGCCCTTTCTCTGTTTCTCTGTATCCTGTTTGAGTTTCTGCCTTTAGGATCTTGTTACACTCCAGCCCGCATCGCAGCCACACTCTCATGTCTGCAAACTGTCGACAGAAAGAGATGTGAAGTCCGGACAGCCAAAGAATCTTTGCATCTTTTTTTTTTTTTTAAATTTTGAATTTGTCTGATCTAAAAAGCAGATTTCTGCTCTTTAAAGGCTGTTTTTGGGTTCGGTGATGCAGCTTTACTTCTTCAGAAGTCAGGTCCAAGATGAAAGGTTATCTGTGACAATCCCAAACTAGGGATTTAAGAGAGTAGGGGGACTGGCTCCCAGTGACCTTCACCTATGACTCAGACAGGATTTCCTTCCTGATAAGTTAAGTGTTAAATCTAACCCTCATCCTACAGGAGCAACACCCCTCTACCACAAGCACGGAGTGTTTAAGTCCAGCTAAAGTTTAGGCTAAAGGTTTAACAGAGGCCTGCTTTGTGATGGCTGCTGGCTCATGCAATGGGATATGGCTTGCTGTGAAGCTCTTTAACTACCACAACACTTGACCTGAAGCTCCCACTGTGAACCATCCAGCTGTGCAAGAGGATTTTTTGTGACAGCATTGTTGTTTATGTAGAAAATAAGCAAAAATAAAAGTGTCAGTCAAATGTATAATCATGTTATTGGATATATCTGCTTTCTCTTGTTATTACAGTTTTGAAATCAAACTAAAGAGAGAGGTATTTTCCTCCACACAGCTGGGCCTATATCACCACCATCAACGATCATTTCTCTTCCTGTTCTGCTGCTTTAGAGGTGATGTATATCAGCATAGGGGACACCACAGAGAGGGAGGTGTTTGCAACCCTGGCTCTGGGTACATCTGTTCCTGGAGACTGTGTGACACACTTGATCGTGTTGGTGGCAAGCCAAGTGAGGGGAAACGTTTACAGCTTGAACTTGTGACCCTCTCGCCCCAGTTAACCCCTCACATTCACCATTTGCTTGCCTAGCTATATTACAGTGACCTATAGCAATCCAGACTGTTGCAGACTGAGTCAGCCTGTCAATACATAAACCGCCTGCGGGACTTGTGCAGTGGGTGAATAATGCGTTACAACGAGGGCTATCAGGTTTTAAGAGACCGAGTGATATTCTATATCTGAAGCAGCATCTGTTGTGAGTACTGTTACACCGTGGATCCATAATTGACTGTAGATGAGTTAGAGTCTGAAATCAGACTGGGAAATGCACATAAAGTGACACTGATGTTTCAGGTCGATTTCTTTTAATTTTGTATATTGTTCAGCCCAGTTATCTAAGATATGTGGGCCATAACTTGCCAATATCTTCTTACAGGGAGACATGTCAAATCGTCAGACTTTAAAAAGTTATGCACCTAAATATTTTAAAAAGCCAAGACCATAATCTGTGGCATCCATTAAATAAATGGAGTAACGCAGCCTTTGCAAGCTCTGGACTGCAATCAACCCACTACTGGAATTTGGAAAGCAAACATTCCTCTGCAAAAGAAAAAAAAATAGAAAGAAAATAAGAGCAGACACAAAGCCAGAAGCCTTGTTATCTCAAACCATCATCACAAGCAAAGTGAAAAGGAGCTGTACAGCCAGAACCAAACAGGGGAAAAGATAGGAGATTGATAAAGATGAACAGTCAACCAGAGAAGATAAACCAGAAAGAGGGAAACAGGGACTACAGTTTGAAGAATAGACAAAACAACTAAAAATGCAAACAAACAGGTGATGTATGCCCACATATTGTCTGGTATGTTCACATGAAAGAGGAGCTAAAAAGCTGATAAGACTTTTCAAGACAAAGTTTGATACATCGTCATCTTACTTCTAGGTAACAGTTTAACGACACTTAACACTCACGTGGCTCTTCTCTATGCAAGTACATTGCTCTTAATATTACAAAACTTAATGTATTATAACACGCTTTAGGCAGTTCAAGTGAAACTAATTTATGATTAACTTCAGGGTCAGAGCTGTTACTGGCTGCGTCTCTGTAGGTTAAACACTGAAAGTCAGAGCTCGACAGAAGATAACGTATTGACAGGTATTGAGGCTGGGCAGAGAGCCAGAGTCCTTCAGTTATTTTTAGGATGCTGAGTGTGTGAAAGAACACTGCACGCAGAATCGATGACACATTGCCAAAAATCTGAACCTGTGCTGGATTAGTTGTGTCTGCGTACACGCTTAACAGCTATCTAAATGTGTGGGCATGCACGCGTGCAGAAATGTGCTTTGGCACAAGGACATGGGTATACATGTGAATCCAATGCAAAGAATGCAGAACTGAGTGCACGTATTTATGTGTGCACAGTAAAAGTGATTGGTGGTCACTAAGGAGAGCCCCTGAGAGATGGCTATGCCAGAGGGATTTGCAGTATCACTGGGAGAAGCACCTAGCTCTGTGCATCTGTGTGCGGTCTTGCTTTTGTTTCCTGTGTTTAGATATCAGCCTTGAGAGCAGCTCTTACCAGTATAAGCAGTATACTGTAATTACTGAATATGGAAAAAGTACCTACTGCTTTATCTTAGTTTGGGCAGCAGCCCTTCACACAGCAACTGAGTAAACCTTTTCTGCTTTGGTCCAATTTGAAAGTATGTGTTGGGTGTCTTCACACAGAAACCCACCTCGTAACAGAATAATGCACTCTTCTACACTTCAAACCTTTTCTGCAAAGATACCGTTTCAAAGCGAGATTCAAGACAACCAAAACTCAATTTAAGCTAATTTTCTGAGAGATACTTATCTTGTTATAACCTTCTCTTCCACTTCACGCAGTCAGACTTGCAAGAGAAAATACAGTCGGTTGGCTTTGGTTGGCGTTTTGATTTTAATCAAACAACATACACTCTAATAGAGAGATGCAGAGGCATGCTTTAAATGGTTTTAAGCTAGCAAGTTAAGGATATCTTGTACCCTGACAACAGTTCTGCATTACTTTCTGATAATCTTTTAGTAATGTTGCAAACATTTTAGCCTAAGATGATGTCTAATAACTAAGCAGTTTTATTCCACTGAATGTTCCAGTAATTAGTATTTAGATAAAGAAGGTTAGATTATTTTCCTTGGTTTAACCCTTTACCTTTCACACTAAGAAAAAAGCAAGAGAGAAATTTTCCTTTGCATTTTCTCTCTTCTTTTGAACAAGAAAAATAAAAAGAAATGATTTTTAACAAATAGTTCAAATTAAAGTTAATGGTGAAGTAATGACAGTGAAATTTGGAACAGTGATGGGAACACAAACACTTTATTCTGGTAGTACATACCCAAACCAATTGGTTGGGACAATTCAGGCAGGTTTATTTAATCAATTATTAATAAAGATTCATGATAATCACTGAAAGATTTACTGTACCAAATGGTAAAGCGGGAAGACAAAGGGTTAAGAAAAAAATTTCTGTTTCTTCTGAAAATGTGTTTTTAGTTGTTGGTATTTGCCTGTGTGTTGTCTCATGTTTCTTTTAGTGCTTGATCCAGGCTGTTGCTAGGTGCCGTGACCTCCAAGAGCAACATTAAGAGAGGGTGAACCCTGCAAGGAGCAGTGGGGCTGTATTTTATTTCCGCACCTCCCCCTTCCTCAAATGCACACTGTACACTGCAAACTTCCCCTAGATCTGGCCTGGGCCTGAGCCTGTTCACTACCGGTTCATCAATATGAACCATTGATGCATTCTGATCAGAACTAATGATCTAATTCTCTGTCTCTTAACCAGGTGAGGAAGATGAGTCTTCAATCTTTTCCTTCTATGACCAGCATTGAAACAGTTCATATAGTAAATACTGCTTTGAAAAATAAACCTTCTTTGTATTAGCTGCCCATCAAATGCTCCATCCCCCATCCCACCTGCAGACTACATGTGGCGTGGGGCCCAGTATTGAGGGGACAAACTGTTCTGCAACCTCTCTGCCAAAGGTACTTTACTGGAGTGAAACTCCAAGGGGCTGAGCCAGGGAGAAAAAGGATGCAGTCTGCATGTGTAGCCAGATATCTCAGAGAGAGCATCCATAAGAAAGAGCTCAGTGGAACCCCAAAGAAAAGCAGGCCTTATGCAATGCTGTGATCATTGGACTAACTCCTTGTTCCCCCAGCCAAATGTGAACAGAACCATTCAGCTGTCACTTTGTTAACACTAATATGAACACATTACTGTTTATCCAACCCAACCAACCTCATACTTTGTCACTTGGCGCAACCCTTTTCAACTTCACTCATCATCTTCCCAGCTGCAGCTGTCATTAGCTAGAGTCAGCAGTTCACTTCAAACAAAGCCCAAAGCAGGGCAACAAAAGAGAGAAGACAGTGGGCAAACAAACTGGGAGGCAGACTAAATAACTGTGGCTTGTTTGCTGTGTGAGGAAAACACGATCAAGTAGTGTGTGCGCCACTGGCTGTGGCTATGAAAGTCTATGTGTATACTTCTGTTGGCAGCAAACATTAGAAACAAAAGTGTCTGAGCTCCGTGCGTCTCCAGTAGGCCACAGCTGTTGTCGTATTTAAACTTAATGCAGGTGGCAGGGCGGTAGTCTTTGTGGAACTGTCGTTATGTTTATGTCTCTGCTGCACATAAATCAATTTTGAAAGTCTTTGTAGGCGTATGTCTGCATTAACGTGGGTCTGCATGTCTGTCTGTAAAGATGGTTGAATGACAGCCATACAAGAAAACATATGAAAAAAAAAGATCCACTGAAAATAAAGGCACGGAGTAATACCCAAAATGGTGATATAACTAGATACAAAACAAAAATCTCAAGGGTTTGTTATGCTTGATTGAAGGTTGTGCTAAAGTAAAATGTCAACTTATTAAGTTATTCAGGCAAAAAGCTCCCATCCCAATGGATCTAAACAACATGGCCCCAGTCAGCCTGGCTAATTGGCTAAAAGACTGCACTCTGAATAAGGAGCCCACTGTCCTTAGGTTATGCATGGCACAGTCTGTAAATCTTACCAGCGTGGGAGATGACATGCATAAAACTGAAATGCATTTAAAGAGTTCAAACAGAGATTAAGAAAGAGTGTGATTTTCCCTTTGACATAACTAACTCATTAATAAGATTAGATGTAGTTTGTTAGATGTAGATACATTTGGATAGATACAGTTCAGTCCAAAGTTTATTGTTTTTCATTAAATCTAATGGGAAAGTGTGTCCAAACCGCTGACTGGTTCAGAATATTTAGCTAAATGTTAGTTAGTTGTAGTTAATCCTCACAAAATGGGTCGTCCAATGGTAGGAAGAAACCACAGGATAGCAGAGACTACTGCCAAATATAGATGTATGTAAATTAGACATAATACATGTAAATATATCCAGTTTCTGACCTTTAAAAGAACTACTTTTGGACAGAAGCCAGACTTACTCTTCACCCCGTTTGTGTCTTTGGGCTAAGTCAACCTGTGCAAAGCTAAGCAAAAAGCACGAGGATGGTACGAATATACACTTGTACCTCAATTGTTGCTTGGTTTAAAAACATTTCCCTCCTCTCCAGTTGGTGTCCTAAATTACACGGTGTGTTCATGTCGCAGTGTAAGCGGTCAAACAGGTTGGAGCAGCTGTCTAGGACACAGCAATTGAAGCAACACTATGGGGGACATCTTCAGACGCGGGATACCACTTTGCACACCCCCTGCTGGGCTTATTTTCAGATGTGATTGGCCCTTTCTGTAAGGAGGTCATAGTGCTGTATGGACACCTGAGAGCAGCCTGCCCTAATAAACCTGTTTACAGCAGCTCTCCCATAAGTATGCAGCGATATTGGGTTCCCATATGTGCCGTCCAAAATCAACAGCTGTCTCATCAGAGTCCAACTAGAACACAATTCTGCCGAATTCTCCTGTCTGTGGCACTCATTTTCAAACCAGCCATTATCACCATTACATGCTTCTGTTATGTGTTAGATGTGCAAGTCTGCAAAAATAAAGCCGGTGCTCTCCACACAAACCCTCACAGATTCTTCCATCTATCTTCGTGACATATTGCACTCACCCATGACAACACAGCAGCAAAATTATCTCTTGGAAACATCTGGACCTGAGTCATTACTTGAACCCTGCTGGTAAGGAGTAGATGTGTTTTTGCATATCTGCCGTTGTGGGTTTTATGTTGTACATCTGATGGTGAGAATGACGTGTCATATTCAGCGGAGAGTGGCACCCTTATGGAAAATACACACGGTGTTAATGTGGGCAGACCAGAGTAAAATCTGATCTCCCATCCCCCTGAATAAAAGCAAACCTGTGAGAAACAGGACCATTGTGAGTCTCCACCTGTCAGTTTGTTTGTGTGTGTGTGTGTGTGTGTGTGTGTGTGTGTTTTGAGAAGACATGAGGGAAAAAAAGAGTTTTTCACCTTTTATGAGACCTGCTTTTGTTGTCTGTTGGATTTAGATTTAAGAAGATGAGCAGAAAAAATATGCTGTCACTTTACTTCAATATTTTCTTAAATTTTGTTGGCTGAAACATTAATCAATCAAAATAAATCAAAAGGTTGAAACTGAGATATGCAGACAGGCAGCAGCCAGCATAAGATTTCCCTCCTGATAAGAAGCATAAGTCCAACTTTGAGTTTTGGCTGACATCTAGTGGCAGGTTGTAGCTCACACATCAGTTTTGGTTATGCTCCTCTGTGATTACAGCTGGGGTGGTGCTGTAAAATCGCAATTTATTTCAAACATAACTGAGTAATGAGCTGTAATGTGTAGAATAAGTTTTTTAATGTTATGATTTTTCCTTTTCCTGCACATTGCATGTTTTCTGTTTACTTCAGTGAATCAATCTTGGCAAGCTTGTTTAAATTGATTTCTAATGAAGATGCTAAAGCGGTGTGAATCTTGCAGCAACTCACGATTCGATTCCGATTCTTGGGGTAACGTTTTGATTCTGTGGCGATTCTCAATTCAAACTAATCTTAATTCACATTCAATCCTCATTTAGCAACAAAACATGCTGATTAAGTCTGTTCCTCTATAAGCCAGAAACAGCTCTGAGGAATTGTTTCATTAGTTGAGACAAAACTGATCATTTTCATCAAAAAATGGTTTAAACTTAGCTGACATGGTAAAGTTTAACATGTCTTTGTCACTTAAAACCAGCTTAGAAGTCAAGATAATAATTTTTAGCCTTTTAAAAAACTCGATTCTTGGAAATTTTGAAATAATTCTGAATCTTGATGAACGAGAATCTTGATTCTGATTAAAAAAAAGATTGATGAAAAGATTTTTTTCACCACCCCTACTAAAACCATTTGTGACTGTGAGGGCCCTGTCACTATGCCTCCAACTGATCATGCGCCCTATAGTTACTTGGCCACAAGAACATCCCTTGGGCTGACTGGTCAGTGCGCATAGCTTTCACCCAGGAGATTGCGGGATCCATCACTGCCTCCTTTGTCCTGTCACACACTGAAAACCCAATAAGCAAGTTTATAAGTTTATTCATGAAATAGGCTCATTAGGGACAGATGAAACTCACAAACACCCAAGTAAAATAGAATTTACATAACATACAGAAAGGATTTAATGTGAATTATGGTTTTTGCTTGTAAAATGTGGCTTTACATTAGATTACATCGACATACTGACAAATGACTCTGAGTTTGAGGATTCGAAAGCCTCAGATGCTTTTCTGTAAATTTTCCCACTAATTGCATCAAGTTGACTGCTGCTTTCAGGTTGATTTGTTGCATCTAGATGAGTGTTTTGACCACCGTATTAGATTAGTCCCCTCCAAACTGGTTGCTATGGTTACCACAAGGTCAAATGTAAAAGGTCATCAGGAAAGCAGATGGCAACCAAGTCTAACTGCAACACACATCTAAATGTGAGGTCCAGATGTGTGAGAGGAAGGATTTTGTCCCATGTGTCCATGCATGCTTTTCAGTCTGATGATGTTTAACAAAATAGAATATCACAATTCATCACTCAGAAGAATGAAATTCAAAACATTTTCAGGTTGCTATCTCTTTGATTTGGGGGCTGAAAAGAACTATATAAACACCAGTGTTGCCTCGTTGCCTCAAATGTGGAAAATATAACACTGCATCCTCGCTGATGTTCCAGTTGGAACAGCTCAGAAATAACAAGCCTCATGTGAGTGGATTTCAAAACAAATTTTATTACTTAATCCAATTTGAACCTGTTTTCTGTTAGATAAATTACACAGAGCCTGGTTCAAAACATGCAGTCACATTTCCCCTTCTGAGTTGTTTTCCTACTTTCTGCTTGTCTTTTCTCCTCTTTTCCATTGTCTTCTCTCAGATACACAATTACTACACAATGATGATATTGGAGGGGTTAAAAAACACTGGCAGGGAGCTTATGAACTCTGAATCTGATTTGATTGAAAACTCAGCAAATCCCACACTGGCCCAGGCATTCAATCTCACATCATCACTGACACACTACCGCCCCATAAGCCCACTTCTTAATCCCAAAGCCTTTTTACTTTATGGTCAGTGTGCCATCCATTGCCACAAATCCCTCTTTGCCTCACCCCGCCCCCATCTGATTGTACGTGTGTGTCTGCAGGGATGAGTCTGAGTTCAAGCACAGCTGGCATTCTCATCCTTTTACCTTTTCTGCTCTGGGCATGTTTGTGGATTTATTCTCATAAACCGATACCTGGCCGGAGAGAAAATCAGCCGTTCTCTGTATCTGCTGCTCTGACTGTCATTCTGTGGTTTTACTCAAACCAAAGGATGTTCAAGAATTCAAGAATTCATTTTTGTTGATCAAGTTCAGTTTACTTTTTTGTAATTCTGGACAGGAAGACATTTTAACATCCCCATATCCACTCAATGAAAACCTGTGTTTTTTGAAGCCATGAAATCTGTGCCAAAAGAGGATAGAAGCTACAAGGAACAACAAGGAAAATAATCTTTTTTAAATAATTTTTTTGCATTATTTTGTCATGAACAGCCCGGATGGAAGTCTGATTGACATGCGCCACAACTCTGACTGATGGATTGAGGAAATCCAACATAAATCTTAAGTTTTGTGGAAATGCTTTTAGTCTGCAGCCGATATCAAAAGTTTCTCTCCTTCCTACCATCATCCTTCCTCTCCGAAAACCCAGACTCCTGCAGAAGGGACCCAAAGGAGCTCCACTCCATCCCGGAATGTTGACCTCCCGCTGCTAATTAAGCTCATTTACAAATATGTTCCCGGCAGCGGCCACAACATTACATCACGATCGTGTGAATTAAACCATTTAAAAGCTACAAAAGAAGTGCGCGCTCTCGGCGAAAGCAGCATCAGCACCAGCATCCGATGCGCGTCCCCGCCCCGGTAGAGGCTGCCCGAGATCCCGGGAAGAGGAGTTGGAGCAGTGCGAGTTAAAGTTGGGCTAAAAAAGGGGGCGAGAGGATGCTGCAGAAGAACCTACGCTCTAATTAACATAGCCTGCGCGGAGAGACGTGCTCTAAGTGAAGGATGACTTGCAAAATACTGAGCATATGCCTTTTGTTTTTGGGTTTTCAACATTGCTCATCACGTAAGTCTTGTGAAACAGCAATTATCTATTCATCTGTTCTCTTTGCTATGATGTAATTAAAATATGTCGGTTTCAAAGTGTAGCCTTATAGCCTTATGTCTTCTGTGCAAATTGTTGGTTCATATGCTGGGTGAAAAAAAGTTACAGATAACATTGCAGCCTAATAGGTTGCAAGCAGCCCACCAACCGAGGGGCAAAATGTAGCCTGGGATGATGGGATGTTTGAAGGGCAACACACGGTGCGATGAACCAGAGAGCCTCCAAACCCGGATTATTACATTTTCACGGCTTAGTTTGGACTATTGGAATGCCAAAGCATTTGGATGGCGGAATGACAAAAAGAAGTGCACAAGCAGACCTCGTGTCCTGCAGAGGGTGCGCATGGTGATCCCGCTCGCGCTGGACTGTCTGCATTGCAGTGCTTTCTCTCAGCCAGCGCGCAAGTTTCTGCAGCGCACTGGCTCAACTCTGCTCTAAAATGCCGCTTTTACCATATGCTTATCTGCAGATTGTATCGGTATGTTTGGGATCTCTGGGTGATGAAAAACCAGTAAATGCGTTTACACCGGGATGATTGAGCGAGCTGGGCTCAGTCTTTTCCAGGACCAGCCCACTGCAGTACTTTCTTTTGGGGAGGGAGGGATGCCTGCTTTCCCATTACCTGCTCACAAAGCCCTGCATCCTGCTGTTCACCTGACAGGGAAATCATTATCCATTGCAAGGCCATTTATGTGGGGGACTTTGTTAGAAAGAGGTGAGGGTTTGTTGAGGTTAGAGGGTTAAGATAAGGGGCTGAACCTGTATCAATCATAGACCTTGAATGAATATTATTCAGCTGCCTGAGTGGTTTCAAGATGACCTCAGAAGGTCTTGACGACCCCTTTGTTAAAAAAACTATGTACTGTCATGTGATTTCTGCAGTTTGGAATATACAGTAGAGTGGGATGGTCTAAATTACTAGCTACATCAATTACATCACTAGTGGAAAACATAAGTTCTGAAACAATGTTACCTTTTTTTCATCTAGGTGTAAAATTAAAGTTTGCTGTTTGAAATGAATATGGATCCATCTGTCATTGACTGTTCTTGTAGTTAAACAAGGGAATTAACCACTCAGTTGAACTATTTTGACTATCTTACACTGAAAAAAGTTTGTTTTGTGTTGCTGTCTGGTTAAAAAAGGATTGGATGTGTGATGCAGGAGAAGATGAACATCATCTGCTAACCATTAGGTAGAAGCCTGGTTGTTTGCCTTGTAGAAGTTCCTTTTGATGAATTACTGCAGGCTGTCTGTATATTTGTCATGTTATAAGCACAGTGGAGCTGTGTCAGATTGAATGAAGCATCACATCCCAGATGCGACGGCAACCCATCCTTGGGTGGGGCTGAGACACGCTCTCTGAGATGCTTGTGTGTGTTCGAATTAGGGGAGGGGGGGGGGGGGGTGTAATCCCTGTGCTTAAATCTGAGGCTTTGTGAATTCTGTCACAGTTTATGGCACAAACAGCAGGAGACTGTTTGCTCCATGGAGCGTTGCTACCTACAGAAGAGGTTTAACTAGTATTATAGACATGATAATTCCTGCGATTCATGTCTGATATGATTATGATGCTCTGCATACTTTTGTAACCGTCAGCATTCAGACACCACCCACTGTGATGCCTGCATGGCCATGAATTATTTAATCAAATCCCTTCAACAGACCATGTCATAGTTTTCTACCTCTTCCTTTAGTTCTATTGCTCTATTTTTTCTGAAAACATTGGCATTTGGCAGATGTCTCTACTCAAACAGGGTAATGTCTGAATCCTAAAAAGCCTGAGAGTGCAGTCGCAACCCAGAGAGCTTCTTGTCGGCACACAGAATAATGCCCCGCTGGAATGATGTGTCAGCCCAGACATACCACCTTACAGTCAGAGCAGACTGATGATTCAGCAAGAGTGTTGCTATGGCCTCGTAGAGCCACACTGATCTCCACAGCTCCTTAATGATAAATGGAGAAAGAGCCTGCGTGGTACAGAGGAGGGAGGGAAGGAAAGTGCAGAAATCACGAGGAGAAGGGTGAAAGCCTGGAGACGGATGCTCTGCGCAGGCTTCAGGTACAATTTCACTGCTGCATAATGACAACGCCCACTTGGAGGGAGAGATGCAGTGAGAGAAGGAGAGAGAGCTCAAAAATAGAAACATTATGGGCAAGGATGTGAGGTAATTTTGGCTTGATGGAAGCAAGATGACTTTTAAAGTTAGGATGGAGATAAAGGGAGGAGAGTTAGAGTGAAGAACGGAATATGAGGAGCTGATGGGGTCGGGGTGCAGAGTGTGTGACAGGCTGGTTATAAGGAGGAGCTGAAGAACTAAGTGGCCTGGGCTAACCTGATACAACCTGGGATAGACTTCTTCCCATTTAAATTCAAGCTCTTCTACTTTTCCAGCTAACCAATGAGCAAATGCAAATCATCAGCACGAAACAGATTTTACTTATGTGGCTGCATCTTACAGCTTTTGAAGATTTGTGATGTGATTTAATCTTTGAGTAATGAGGCAGAATCCAGCTTGCATCTGTTATTGATCAGTTTTCTGTTTTATAGATAGAGAAAGGTGGCAAACAGGAGACAGAGACAGAAAGGCAAGGTCACATGTTCCTTGCTCAGCACAGTGGCAGGGTGTCCTTTCATGGAAGGTTACAGAACTCATGCACCAATACCATCATCTCTTCCCAAATCTCCAAACCCTTTAGGAAATGGTGCAGGGATGATGGATATAGATGCGTGACATTTATGGTAGTAAAACTGTGGATGAATAGATTGTGCTTTGTCATGCATGTTGCCACTTTGCAAGAGTCTGCTCTGTAGTCCTCTGTTCCCCTACAAAGTTATTTTAAACGTGAGGCTGTGCTGCACCCTCCCTCATTGTGCTCCATTTGCAGCCTGCATACTAATTCTGTATAATATTCACTAATGTTCCTGCTCTTTTCTCCATGACTGCAGTGAATGTACAATAGAATTACAAAGCAAAATAAGCAAAACAAAATAAAAAAAGATCCAAACTTCCAAATGATAAGAGCAGATTAAAAGGAGAAAAAACAAAGGTCAGAGAGCAGTTGGATTTATTAATGTGAATTCTAAAGCAGAGGTATATTTGCAGATTAAGATGTTTCATTCCTTTTGTGTATGGACCTGCTCTTACTTTCCAGTAAGACCCCATCCATCTCTATCTTTAGATTATCTATATTAAATCTCTAAAGAATATGAAAGAGACTATTCTGTCACTTTAAATGAAGCAGTGTTTTGCTTGCAGCTGGAGGTGAGGGCATCAGGAATTTATCCTCAGCTGTGGCAGAGGAAAGATTAGGTAGAATTATGGTCACTTTTTAATAGCCCTTGGGCCGGAGAGCAGATGGGTGATGGCCCTATCGGTCCTATAACCACATGTAGAATAGCAACTCGACATTTCAAAGCCTTTGCCTCAATGCCTGACTCTAAGAATACTGTTCTTTTAAAAAACAAAAAACAAATAGAAGTATAGCTAAAAATAGCACAACATGCAGGCAAACCTAAAGAGGCAGGTGATGCTGCAAAATGTTTTTTCAGTCTCTGGTGCACTGAGTAATATCAGATGCATTTTCGTCCTCTATTTTTTTTAGTGTTATGTAAACTGTGTTGAATTTACCATAATAGCATCAGAAATTAACAGTAGCTACTCACCCTGTTCATTTGGACTAGTCCCAGCCAGGCGGTAGATAAATAAAGATGTGAGGATGACACAGTCCATGAGCAGATGTTAGGAGAGCTGTTTAGATTTATGAGCTCTGGTCCACCTACTTATAAGAAGGCTATTCAGAGAACACGTGTTATTGGTATGAATCATTGACTTTGCTGTTTGTGTATGGAGCAAAATAACTAAATGTATTTGTGCACGGCTTTGAAATGAAATGACCTGACCAAATGTGATTTTTTTTCTCAGAACTGTTAAACGTTTTTTCATTAACAGCTGCCCTCTCTGTCATCCATTTTGTCACTGCAGGAGAATGTGTTGATCCACTTGTCTCTGGGCTCTATGCCTCCTCCTTCCTGGCCTCTTCCAGATATAATTTTCTCTACTCCGCCAATTTTGCCAAGCTGTATGGTAAGCTCTCAATAGCTATTTAGAGCTCGTCCATGACTTAATGCTTTACACCACTGACACCTTTATCACAGCCAGCATTTAAACTGGTCACGGCTAGAAAACACGACTGCAACAAATAACATCAGTTATGGCTTTGTTTAATCTATTAACATTTGTAAACCCTGCTAGCATGCACAATACCTGGACCATGATATTTTTATGCAAAGACATGAATAAGAATAGGTAAAAAAGAAAAAAAAGGCAGAAAACTTTCCCTAATATGCAAAAGTTGAAATGCTTTTTCTTGTGAGCATCAACAAACAGTAAACCTGCGTGACTGACTGGTGACTTCTAATATATGAAAACAATTCTGAACAAAAGCTTTCTTCATTTTCCTCATGGATTTCCACAGTGCTTTTTTTTTTAAATGAAGTTTTATTTTCAATTAGGACAACAACTTGCACTAAATAACAACTACTAGCAACATTTCCTGCCCCTATTTTCCTCAAACCAGTTTGTAGAAGCTTGTAGAAATATGAAATTTCTTTCCAAAAGATCACTTAAGATTAATTTCCATTTGAAAGAAAACCATGTCTTTTAGATGTCATTAAGATTACCTCGAGAGAGAACTGTTCCTATGTCCCATTCAGAGTGAGGTTACTAGCAAGTGAGGTCACTTCAAATATTTCTTTGGTGGGGTAAAGCATTACTTTTCATAACAGATTATGGTCAGACATTTAAGAACTCTTCGTCATTCTCTTCTGTGTCCCTCAGGCAGCAGCGGTTGGTCCCCTTCCCCCAGGGACCGGCAGCCATGGCTGCAGGTAGACCTGGGCAGAAAGTTCCGCCTAAGGGCAATCGCCACCCAGGGGACCTTCAACTCATATGACTGGGTCACCAAGTACACCCTTCTGTATGGAGACCGGCCAGATTCCTGGACGCCGTACATCATGAAAGGAGGCAACTCTGTGAGTCTTACTGGCCCATAATGGTTGGGGGGAGATGCGGGCCAAAACAGGGACCATGCAAAGATCATTTTATGGCAGATTTTCGATTCATCAGATGTTCCTTTCATTGTTGCTGGCACTGAAACAAAAGACAGCACAGCTTATTATCTTTCTCGACGGTGCCACAGCTAATCTCATCACCAGCTCATCTCCCTTCTCTCAACAAGGCGTTAACACCATGCCAGTTACTCAATAACTCCCTGTGTTTTCCCTGTATGTTGTGTTTGTAGACGATGCCTGGTAACTGGAACTATTATCAGGTGAAGAGGAATGTCTTCCATTATGCCTTTACTGCTAAACACATTCGTCTGCTGCCTCTGGCGTGGAACACAGAGAACGGAGGGAAGATCGGCGTGAGACTGGAGCTCTTTGGCTGCTCTTATGGTAAAAAGTGAATGATGGATGCTGCTCTGCTGATCACTGAACTTCTAAAGTCCCAGTGTATAAACAGAAATGTATCTCTAGTTGATAAAATCCCATCCTGGGTAACCCATGATTCACAAAGATTATAATCTAGATAATCAAACTTGCAAGGGAATTTCCAGTTTCACCTGGAGAATGATTCCAGGTGAATCATTCTCAGATTTTGACACTTTGCTCTCTGTTGCAGATTCCTACGTGCTACAGTATAATGGAGATGACTCAGTGGTCTACATGTACCCTGAGAAAAGATCTCGTACATTGCATGACCACATTGCCATAAACTTCAAGACTCTGGAGCAGGATGGTCTGCTCTTACACAGCGAAGGGATTCAAGGAGATCTCTTCACCTTGGAGCTGAAGAAAGGCCGTCTTTACCTTCACATCAGCCTCGGTAAAGCCGTAGTGTAAATTATGACAAGATGTTTTGTAGTTGTTTTGTAGAGTGCATGTTTCTCTTTCTTAAACCCTTCTGCATTTTTGTTGTTCCAGGAAGCAGTGTAGTGCACAAAGTTGATGGTCGAACCACGCTGACTGCAGGAAGCCTCCTTGATAATCTGCACTGGCACTATGTCACTATCAAGCGCTATGGTCGACAGGTCAACCTCACAGTGGACAGTCAGACAGTGACAGCCTTTTGTAATGGAGAATTTGCTCACCTGGATCTAGATACGCAGGTAATTTATTGACTGAGATAATTACATAAATACCAGTGTGTGTGGGACGGCGTTCTGAGCTATTGAGGCTAACTGACTGTCTCACTTAGATGTATGTAGGAGGAGTAATAGAGAAAAACATGCCTCACCTCCCTACCACACCAAATTTCCGAGGCTGCTTGGAAAATGTCTTCATTAATGGCATCAATATCATCGATAAAGCTCAGAGAGAAGAACCTGATATTCGCATTCCTCGAAAGGTAAGGCATTGTTATAATCACATGCCTCATTGAATGGCAGAATACAGTTTAAGGTCATTACCATTCACAGAGCAATCACAGGCGATGCAAATTGTTCCATCGTGGCTAATGAGGGCAAATTACTATTTCTACTTAGAAAAAGATGCACTATGCCTGCCGTGACATTCTCCTCAAGCCGATGACATTTGCTGGGCCCAACAACTACCTGCAAGTGCCGGGCTTCTTCAGGAGGCCTCGGATGTTTGTCAAGTTCAAGTTCCGCTCGTGGGACTACACAGGGCTGCTGATGTTTACACGCTTCGCTGATGACCTGGGTGCCCTGGAGCTGGGTCTGAGTGAAGGTCAGATCAATGTGACTATATTCCAGCCAGGCAAAAAGAAACTCCAGTTTGCTGCAGGTGAGTTTTTGGCATTAAATATGAGACTGACAGTTTGAAATTTACAGAACCTTTAGCCGCATGTTTGACTTTGCTCAGCTTAGATCCAGACCCCGAATGTGTTTTTAAAATTCCATGCAAAGTGTTTCATTATGTGTGTAAATGCAAAGCTCAAATTTTTCATGTTTGGGGGCATCAAACAAGGACTCTGCTGAAATGTTACTGCATTATTACAGGCTTTGTCTTGATGTTTAGGATACAGGCTAAATGACGGGTACTGGCATTCAGTGGATTTGGCAGCCAGAGACAACTTGCTGACCCTCACAATTGACGAGGAAGAGGCCTCACCGCTTAAAATCACCAACCCCTTCACCATCCGAACTGGGGACCGCTACTTTTTTGGAGGTGAGTTGATAACTCAAACAGCTGAAAACATTGTTTTTAACCCCTAAAGTGTGATCTTAAAGTCTGAAAAAATGTGCTTGTCTGCACTCAGGTTGCCCAAAAACCAATAATACAATAAGGAAATGTGAAACCAAGCTGAATCGCTTCCATGGCTGCATGCAACACATCTTTATAGACAATGAACAGCTTGATATTGACATTATTCTGCAGCGACAATGGGGGAGATATGCTGAGCTGTTATTAGGTACCTGTGGGATCACTGACAGGTATGAAATGCATATTTATGTTGACTCATCTTTATCATCAGTCATTAATACAACACTATAATAATAACAAAAAAACATTCAATATAAGATATAAAGGTTTGTAAAGGAATTTGACACAAATTATATATTCAAACATGTACTTTATTTACAGATGTACTCCAAATCCATGCGAACATGAAGGCAGATGCATTCAGTCCTGGGATGACTTTATCTGCCTGTGTGAGAATACAGGCTATAAAGGAGAAGTGTGTCATATGTGTAAGCGCTGACTGATTATTTTATTGAGTCATTTCTTTGCACCTGGCTAGTGCAATCTTCTTTTCTTAATTTTAACAAATGGATCCTCTCTCTCCTCCGACAGCGGTGTATAAAGAATCGTGCGAGGCATACAGACTAAGCGGCAAGTATTGGTCTGGAAACTACACCATCGATCCTGATCTCAGTGGGCCGCTCAAACCATTTGAAGTGTACTGCAAAATGAAGTGTACGTAATCACTGTCATTACTATAATACAACTTGATCGGGATTGTGTCAGGAGAAAATGTTTTATCAGTTTTAAGAAAGGCTGGCTGAAGTTTCAAGGGAAATTTACATGGTTTATATAAGAGGAGAGATGTGCTTATTTCTGTTTGTCTCTGTCTGTTTCCCCTCCAACATGAAATTGGTGTATATATCCAAGATTGAAGTCTATTATTTAACCTTTTCTTTTATGTCCTCTTTGAATTATTTTTGATAATCTCCAGCTGTCTTGTCTCCTTTGCAGCTTATAAAGCTTGGACAGTGATTATGCATGATAGAGTTGAGGGTACTAAGGTGTCTGGGAGCTCTATAGACCGGCCGTACATCGGGGACGTCAACTACTGGAATGCTTCTTGGGATGAAGTGACTGCTCTTGCAAACACCTCCATGTATTGTGAGCAATGGATTGATTACTCCTGCTACAAGTCTCGTCTCCTCAACACCCCCAGTGAGTGGAATCACTACGGATTTTTTTGCAATAGTCTGTCTGATACTAGATACAAATGCAATTTCATTTACAAATTAGATGGAAGACCTTTTGGCTACTGGATTGGTCGCAACAACGAGAGTCACTATTACTGGGGTGGGACATTCAGAGAAGTCCAAAAATGTGGATGCGCCATCAACCAAACCTGCGTTGACCCCAAGTTTCAGTGCAACTGCGATGCTGATTATAGACAATGGTAAGGGGTGGACATATCCCAAATCTTTCACCCTCGTCCCTGATATAATGTGGTAACATCCCCCATTTGATGTTTCAGGTATTCAGATAAGGGATACTTGGACTTCAGAGACCATCTACCAGTGAGGAGAGTGGTAGTGGGAGACACCAACAGGACTGGCTCAGAAGCACACTTCACTGTTGGGCCTCTTCGCTGCCATGGCGACAGTGAGCACATATATCACCGACTGTGCCGCCATATTTAATGTAATGATAGTTGCTTTTTGATTGACAAATTTTTATATTTTCTTTAGGAAACATCTGGAACACAATTGCCTTCACCAAGCCTACCTACATAACCTTCCCCACTTTGAGGCCAGGAACCACCATCGACATCTCCTTCCACTTCAAAACTTACCGTGGCAATTGTGTCTTCTTGGAGAACTCTGATGACCACCTTAAAAACTTTATAAGAGTAGAGCTCAACAGTGAGTGGATTCATCTGTTAGTGGCAAAATGACAAATATTTTTCTAAAGGTTTCAAGAAAATCCATTTTGGTTTCTGTGTCTTATTTTGCAGCTACCCACAATCTTGCGTTAGTTTTCATGGTTGGAGATGGTATCCTGAATGTCACCCTAAAATCCCCTGTGCCTCTCAATGACAACGAGTGGCATTTTGTACAGGCTGAGCTTAATGTGAAGGTGGCCCGGATCAAAGTGGACTATCAGCCTTGGACTGTCAAACGCTTACCAGGTCAGACTTTCGTCACCATGGACTTCACACATCCTCTGCTCGTAGGTAGGTTGTCTGAGGAGAACATTGAAAGTTTTGATATGTTCACACTCCAAATGATTCCCTGACAGAAATATTCTTTGATACTGTACAGGGGCAGCAAACCGCACCCTGAGACCTTTCTTAGGGTGCCTTCGAGGTCTACGTATTAACGGCGTTCCTCTTGATTTGGAGGGGAAAGTAAATGAAGAACAGGGTGTAAGGAGGAACTGCACTGGACAATGTCTCAATGCCACCATACCATGTCGAAACAGTGGACAGTGTATCGAGGGATATGCCTCCTACACTTGCGACTGTAACAACACAGCCTTTGATGGCTTCTATTGCCATAAAGGTGAGTTCATGTTCCATGTAAAGGTCTTCATTCAAGATGATGAGAATTTCTTAAACATCAGAACAAATTCCTAATTTCACAATAATCTTTCCTAAGACATCGGAGCTTACTTTGAGGTGGGATCATGGCTAAGGTACAACATACGAAAGAAACCCATATCCGATGAGGCAGCCTGGGCAAACTGGATCGACCCGCACTACGACAACTTCAGTCTTGGGTATAACGACACGGCGGACGACATAGAGTTCAGTTTCAGCACTGTTCACACTCCAGCTGTGTTACTCTACATCAGTTCCTTCGTTCAAGACTACATCGCTGTGATCCTCAAAACTGATGGTAGGTGAAGCTCAGGGATAAAAATGATCTGAGAATAGCAAAGCTGTAGTATTTGCCGTACATTTGTTGGAGAGCATTCATTTTATTCACAGATGAGTCTCTCGAGACTCACTCAGAATATGCCATTGATGTGTTTTATTACCTGTCTTCCCTCAGGTAGTGTAGATCTTAGGTATAAGCTGGGGCTCATAACACACAAGTACCAGCTGACTCACCGAAACCTTGCAGATGGGTTCCCTCACTACATCAATATAACCAGACACAACAGAACCATCAAAACACAGGTACATGCTCTCACTGCTACCATCCTGTAAACTGTGATCCCTGTGATTCTGCTTTTCCTTCAAGGCTCTGAGGATGCCAGGCATACTTTAATATTATAAGATTAGATCCCCTCTTGTGAATATGGCTAATGTGAGGTTTATAACAAATGTGTCTCTACTCAAAGGTGGACTACATGGAGCCCATAGTGGAGAAGATAACCTTGGTGGAAGATGCCAGGTTTGATTCTCCAAAGTCCATGTTCATGGGCAGAGTAATGGGTAAAAACATGATTAATGACTTGCCAATACGAAGAGGCATTGCATTTGTCTTGCAGCCAATTATTTCAAAATGATTTATTAAAAGTTG
This sequence comes from Craterocephalus amniculus, assembly GCA_036024015.1. Lineage (NCBI taxonomy): Eukaryota > Metazoa > Chordata > Actinopteri > Atheriniformes > Atherinidae > Craterocephalus > Craterocephalus amniculus. Next base: position 21,232 of record JAVQJG010248603.1, on the reverse strand, counting down.
TGAACTCGGTTGATGCTTTATATCTTCTGTCTTCTTCTTCAGAGGTTGGCGATATTGACTACGAGATCCAGAGGCATAATGCTCCCGGCTTCATTGGCTGCATATCAGGAGTGAGATACAATGTCTACGCCCCTCTAAAGGCCTTTTTCCGTCCAAATGAAACAGATCCCCCGGTAACAACACAAGGCTATGTCTCAGAGTCCATCTGCGGGGCCTTCCCTCCTGTCCTGGGTTATGTACCGTGGGAGGTAGACCCCTGGTTTACAAGCATAGGTGAGTTTTGTATGTTTAGGAATGTATAATTTGGTGGAGAGACAAATATGTGATCATCTATCTAACTATGTATCTTTCTCTTATAGAATATATCTATATCCACGACGACCTAGGTCTGTTTTGGATAATAGGTACGGTTTAAATTTTTTTTATTTTCTGTGATACTATGAATAGAATAGAAAGCATCCCTCCTCTATTTTATTTCTGTTTACTCACCATTTTCCTTCTGTCCCGAATTACAGTCATTTAAAGTTCTCATGGTATTTTTCCTAATATCCCCTAATCCTGATAAGAGTGGGTTGTCAGAGTTCAAGCAAGCTTTTGAATGTTTATTAAAAATCTGACTGCAGACTGAAATTTATTACATAAGGACTAAACCAAAGAACATAACGAGCAGAATACTATATTTAGGTGAAACCTGCAAAATTAATTTACGGAAATATTACCATATACAAATTACAAATATATTTTATGTAACTTGATTTCAAGTAGCATTCTGTAAGTCCATTTAATGTGTTTTCCTTTATGATATTGATTTGATACACGCAAGTCATTACTACAGAAGAAAGATTGTAGAGGAATACCTTGAACAAAGGATCCCCAACCAGCTGAGCATTTTTGGACATTAGATTTCGAGATCCATTGAGACTACTGTAATCCACATAACCCAGCACCTTACTAGAGGACAAGCGGAATGGTGAGAGCAGATGAATGGTCTGTTGCAGAGTCTTAAGGATGAAGGAAAAAATTAATGCATGTCCCGCTGATGAAGAGGAGAGGCTGGAGTCTCTGGATTAAACTGCAGCGCAGAGACTCCCTGCTCCATCCTCATCTGAGACCTTTACCGGATCAGCTACATTAAGTCTGCATGGGTGCAGCTTACTGTTCATCACTGATAGATGCCTCAGCTTAATAGATCATTCAGCATCTGAGATATTATGCAAATGCAGGACATCAGTGTGTCATTAAAGATTAGAGCCCCATTCAAGCATCCCAACAATGGCTCTCACTGGATATTGAGCATCCCTGTCTGATATACTGCTAAAGATAAGGTGGTTATTATTTAGAAATTGCCTCCTGTCTTAAATATTGCTGATAGAATAAAATGTGCACCTGTTTCTTACATTATACAAAGCCGGGGACTTTCCTCCGGTATTGACGGAAATGCTGTCAAACACTGGATATTTCACCCTTCCATCACATAATGAAAACCCTGAGTGATGAACAAACACACACCCACAGGCAATCCATCTCTCCATTTTAGCCTGCATGGTTTGAACAACCACATGACAAATGCATGTGTCAGTCCACTGCTGCTTCTGCTGGATGCTGACAAAAACAAAACAAACAGAAAATCATACATATACATGCACAGATGAATAGTTTAGGCAGGATTACTGCAAGTTCCTCTTCATAGAAGCCAAGAACTGCTCAGGCTGTTTATTTAGAATGAAGCTGCTTGGCTATATCATTCAAGCACATGGCTGCATCTATAGTCCTTATGCTGCATAGCAAGGTCTTTTATTTCCTCTGGGTATGAAGGACTTTACTCTGCAGCATGTATCCAATAATGGATTCAGTTTACAGGCACAACAGACCTCTCAGGTCACAAAGCACCAAAATCCTTGATGTTTTTTCTAAATATACATCAATGTTATGAAATATTTATAACCAACAACTTTAGACTTGACTGTTAATGAATTATTTTAAATAATTTATGGGTTTGTTTAATTTTTCTCTTGAATATGCCTGAATTACTATTTATTCTTATCGTACAGAAGGCATGATAGTCTGATATTTTTGTATGTTCCCATTAGAAATACAGTCATTTCTGTTCCTCATCAATATTTTAAAGAGTATCTTTCCTTACGTCACGATTGTCATGACCTTGCTGCTTTTCTCTTTCAGTTATTGTCATCCTGGCGTTGCTGCTGCTCTTTGGCGGCCTCTACAGCATCTATGTCTATGCTTACCAGCAGAAGGGCAGTTACCACACCAATGAACCAAAAAATTTGGAGTCCCCCAGCAGCTCCAGGCCGTTGACCGAGACCCTGAGGAGAGAAAAAAAGCATCTCCCTGAAATTGAAGAGGAGTTCAGAAGTGGCTAGCATCACAGGACCTATGGGACAGTGGGTGGGGGTTTGACTCGGGGGTGGTGGCAAAAAGGGAACTGCACTTACAAAAACCACAAATACCTGTAGTAAGTTTTGTAATGATTTTGTTTTCTTTCTTTTTTTATGTTTTCATTTGTGTTTCTTTCCCCGGTTGAGTGGGATATGACGCCTGGTGCTTTACCTTTCAAAGTATGTATTTTGGTAAGTTCTAGTTTTACTGGGTTTAGGTTAAAATCAAGCCCCGATTTACAGGAGTAGACAACAATTCTCACACTGTATTGCAGGGTGAAATACTGAAGTGCCTCATCTGGGCAAGCTTGATCTGAAAGCATATAGCTTATTCAGTGAGAGTTTAGATTAGACACTGTGGGAAACAAAAAAGGATTTTAAGGGAAGTTTAATTGGGACATCGGTTTCAAGTAATCAAGATTATATTGATCCATTTCTTTTCTGAGCCATTTTTGAGACCGATTACAGTTATTGACGACTTTCTGTATAGATTTATTGCCATCTAAAATATACCTTTTGACGACAATCTATCATGGAGCCATTTTTGAAACCATAGCTTGTAATCTGTCTTGTATTTAAGTAGCTATCACATCAAAGTGCTGGTAATCTAAATCAGTGCATTTAAAATCTAAATGTGAGAAATAAAACTGGTGTTCATGAGCAAAAACTACAACTGGCAAGAGAACATACTGATTAGCATGGAGCTTTACGCTTTTGAGATGATACATGTTAAGATTGTAAAAGGTATATATGCTTATATTTGTTGTATTGCAGCCCCTAACAATGCATCACCTATACAGAATGGCACATATATTGGCTCAGAAACGTCACAGTGTCAGTAGATAGCAGCTTTGCTGAATAGTATCCTCAGATTCAAAACACATTCTCAACCACGGGGCTTTGGAAGTGAGAATGTGATGATTTTAAGATGCGATACCTCTGAGTGTGGAAGCTAGCATGGAGATGGAGAAATGCAGAATCAAAACAAAAGTCAAAATGAGAAAGATGCCAGCGACAGAGTGGCCTAAACATCCGACTTCTCTATACTTCTGTCTTACATCTGGTTGCTTATATTACGGTCAGGCTGCTGTGAGCTTGGTGCTACAGAGTGTTTGACTCAGCAGACATCTCTTATGACAGAAAAACAACATAAAAAGAAAGATCAGTCCTTCCACAATCCTTTCGTCATTAGTAATAAACACATTTCAGGGAACAGCTGCTCCTATGGCCATATGGGAAGCATACACACACATACACACACAATAAAATATGTACAGTGGACCACAAGAGTGTAAATGCTATTCTTTCACTTTTGACACTGCTAGAATATTTTAAAATATAATTTCATGGAACAGAAGCCGATCACAGCATCATCGCTGCTGCTTGTTTAGATGCTTTCAGTGACCAGTTCAAAGTCCTTTCAAAAGCCCAATGACATTTCTTTTGCTGGTAAGAAGAAATTTCATTTATGTGTGGTGCAACCAAAGCTTAGAGCTATCATCACTCACTGCAGCTCTTCCTGACACTAAAGCACTGTTATGTTTGTGAAAAAAAAGGTTAAAAAGTAAAACATTTGCAACATTTATTTGCTATGCATAGGTAGAGCATGAGTGCACTTTGCAGTAACATGCAATAATATGAGCTTCTTTCAGCTGCCAATAATGTTAATGTCTTGGATTAATTTGCATATGTATGATAGAAAGTAGGATGTATTGAGTGTATATGTGAATATTATGAATAATGTCTTGAGTGACTTGTTTTTTAATTTTATTTCCAGGGTTTATATGAAACAGGCCAAGAGGAATGCTTTGAATGTAAACCTTTGACTCTGTAATGTACGAGCAGACTCTACAGTGAAGACCTGAAGTTTTGATTGTAGACTGCTTAGCATTGAAAGTATCACTTGTGACAGCTTTTTCGATTGCTCAGGATAAAGAAAGCACAGTACTTGCTCTCTGTAGCACTCATACACCTCCAGAATGCCACACTGTTGGATCTCTTCCATTACAGATGGGCAAGACTGTGCAAAATTGTACAGTGAAAGGATGTACAGTAGATATAAAAATTGCAATCACTGTAAAGGTGACTTGCCAATAATGTATGAACCTGTACAGATTTGTCCAAAAAAGGGATTTACAGGCTATATTTTTAGGACTGTGCCGTAATAAGATGAATGAACGTGAAAGGAGAGCAAACAGAGTGAAGCTGGTGGTATGTGACTGATGATAAAAACAGTGATTTGTGTTTTTGTTATACAGACAATCGCCACTAAAAGTTTGTATTAGACGTTACAAACTTGAGTCAGACATGTATTGTTGCCTACTAGGAAAAAGTCGACTTATATATTTATTATATAAATGTATACACATCACTGTATTTGTTGGTAAAAATGGATCATAAAAAATTCAGCTTAGCAGTGTCACATTATTGCACCTGGAAAGAAAATTTGTGGGTGGTCCCTGGAGTGTGTGTTGGTGTGGATGTTTTGATGCTTGTGCTCTCATAATTTAACCACCAAAAAAACAAACAAACATAATGATGTTATATAAAGTCAAATGTGCACTGATGCCAACTATTCATCACACTTACTCAATGCTAGCACAAAACAGGAAGACAAAACGCAGGTTTGGTGTTGGTTCATGGATGGATTATAGCCAGTAGAGGGAGTCAGCCCGTTGGAAGTTAGCACAGACAGGGTATCTGCTAAAAACATGAGACTAACTGAGCACTGATAAATGCTCATTGGAGTCAACCATAACATTAATAAGACAGAAAGAGCATTTTTTAAAGTGCTATAGCTCTTTTCTATGTTTTATAGACACTTTAAAGCCTACAAAAAGCATTAGTGAATCTGCAGACACCGTGCCAATGGGGACATATGTGAAGCCGGTGATAAAGCACCTGAGTGAGCAGGAGGTGAGTTAGATCAGGCCAGAATTCTCTGCACCATCAAACAAAACACTTTTTGAAGCAAATGGTACAAATTGAAAAATTAGTTGTGTTTTTGGTCACATCAATTTTTGAGTTCTTTTTCTTGTAATAATTTCACTGTAAATGACCATTACTGTGTAAATCAAGGCAAAGCCAAACTGTCATCTCAATAAAAGAAGCTTGAAGGAAGTTTATTATGTGCTGTTTAAATCGCCATCATTTTAATGGCCAATGTGTACCTGTTTCAGTAGAAACACTGTCACCTGGACGAATCGGGCATGACTGTGAGATTATATTTGTTGATTACTCAGGTGCCTTTAATACATTTTCAGAGAGTAGAGGTGGAAATTATGGGGGAATATGAATACCTTGGAGTTCAGCTAGACAGCAGACTTGACTGGAAATGCTTTGAACAAGAAAGGACAGAGTAGACTTTACTTCTTAAGGAAGTTGAGATGATGTCTGCACCAGGATGTTGCATATCTTCTATAAGTCTTGTGGAAAGTGCAATCTGCTTTGCAGCAGCATCAGAGCCAGAGATTTAAAGAAACTGAACAGACTGATCGAAAAGGCTGGACCTGCAATGGGGACAACTCTGGAACTGATTGTCCAGAGAGGAAAGCTGCACAAGCTGATGGTTTCTTTAAGCCCTCTACACAACAAAGTAAAGAAACAAAAGTGTGTTCAGTCAGAAGCTTCTTAAAGCTCACTGCAAGACCAAAACACAAGAGATCGTTCCTGCAAGCAGCCAACACTCTCTAGAACAAAACTTTGAATGTGAAGAAATTATTATTTCTAACTTTAAAAAAAAGAAACAATATATATGACGTTACAACTTCCCAGTGGAAATAAATCCAGTATATATCATTGAGACATCTTTCATCCTCCGATCAGTCACAAACGCAAAAGGAGGACAAAATGAATAATGCATAAAGTAAATTTTTATTTGTATAGGCATACACTGTACACAGCTTTAAACTCCATTTTTGTTCAGCTCTACTGAGAAAGACCTCTTTTTTAAATGGGCTTTAAACGTTATAAATGAACAACAGTGTGAACGATACACATGGGCATAAAAAAATAAAGAAAACATGACATTTTACATTCACATGTAGGGGACTTAAATATTTGGTCAAACACTGACAATCTTTAATTTTCCTGTTGTCATCTGCTTTAAAACTGAAATGAAACTGCAGATTAATCAACACATGCAAATTGTTTTAGGACTTTCTTTCAGTCTCAGGACTCATTTGGCGCTTTTTTTTTTCATTTTCGAGGAAGACATTTACTTTGTGACACTTCATTAGTTTAAGTGCGATCATGTAAACATGACGGTTAATATTTCATGTATATACACACTGCTCTGAGTACCAATAATATGATAACATGGACAAAAAAAGAGGGGTGAGATCTTTTCACCGTCTTCTACAGGTTACATTCAGTCAGTCGGTTTCTCGTCTGGTTGCCTATCTTTGCAGAACAATGTTATAAATGCACGCTAACCTATTCTATCACCATCATGTGGTAGCGATGCTGGCTGCTGGAAGGGCCCACAGAGAAACATCCCAATCTGTCGTAGCAGAGATAGCTTCATCTGCGGAGCAGCCAACATCATCATCTACAATACTGACTGCACAGGAACAGCATTTACCTGAAGCCAATGCAGCGGTTAACATGTTAAATGGATTGTTTTTGTCAAACGACAGCACATGCATTTCACTGATCATTATTCGATCTGCTGTAGAAGCTTGCATTATGTACTGAGACGACAAACAAAAAAAAGTCCAGAAGTACAGAAACAAAACTACTGAGAGTCACACGCTCAATAATGGGTATTGTGGCCTCTTTCCTTTGAAGAGATGAAATAAAAATCCTCTTTAGTGCAGTAAGCAATATGGATTAATAGTAATTCCACTAATAAAGTATTTTTTTTCTTTTTTTTTAAGCTCAGCATTTACAGTCTTGCAGCTAGGCATGTGGGTTTAGGCCGATGAGGGAACTACTGTCATAGACGGAGGTGGTGTTGTGTTTGCAGAGCATCTGCAAACAGCAGGGGAGGGCTTTCTATTTTAGGAAGTGCAGCAAAGAGGGCTGAGGAAAAACATATCAGCTAGATGTGATGCTGCAGAAAGGGACAAAAGCATTAGTGGGAGGCTGGGGAGTTACAGGGAGCATGGGGTGTGCAGGTAGACAACTGATGAAGCTAACTCAGGTCTACCTCCCTCTCTATTCCCACATACTTGAGGGCATCAGCTTGGCTGTATCTGTGGGAAGACACATAAGGAAAGATGTTAGTACACAGAATCTCCATGGGCCAATAATTGAGTCTGAGCTTTTTTTTTCATAACCATCAAGCTAACGAAAAGGTGTGTGACTCTACCTGTAGTCAAAGAAGAGCTCTTCTCCTTGCAGGATAGCTCGCTTGGCAAAAATTCCAATACGGTGGTCTCCATTCACCATCACCACTGCAGTGTGTGGGACACAGAAAATTCAGAAAGCAGGTTTCATAAATGCACATATTATTCAGCAAATAAAACCATCTCACCTTTAGCGTAGCAGTTTGGATTAACTGAATGATTTGCAAAGCGGATTTTATTCCCCTTTCGTGTGGCATCCACGACAAAGTCTACTGACAGACACAGCAAATTAGAGATTGTTTTAATATTGTGAAAGTGAGTTTGTGGCTTATAAAATTCAGGCGAAAGTGAAGAAAACTTGCCATTATTCAAGTTGAAAAGGAAGCTAGACATGTATTTGTCATAGATCCTTCCACGTCGGTCTGCCTCGTCCTGAGAGATCAGCTGCTCACGAGGACGAAAAACAACACTGGTATGAAACTTAAGCTGTTCTGATATACATTTAAAAAATAAAATCTGTGCAGGCTTGCCTCTCCGCAGTACTCGGAGATGAACTCATTTTTCTGAACAGGCTCTTTGATGAATGTACCCCATCCAGCAACATCTGATGGAGCCAAAAGCAGGTGCTGGAAGAGAAAAGCCACCACCTCTCACTTTCAGGAGGACAGAATATCACATTTAAAAAAGGAAAATGAAACATCTACTTATAAAGCACCTTTTTTAGGCCTCTCTGGATGCTGCAGTTCTTGCAGGACACAACTTTGCTGTCCCAGTGGTCTGCTGCACCACAGGTCATGCACAGATCCGGGTCACACTCTCTGACAGCCAGGTAGCAGGGACACTGTTTAGTGTTACACTGAGTCTTACACCTGCAGCCCGGGAAGCGGTTCTGGCCTGGAAAACATTAGAGAGAGAGAAATTTCTGGCCTTTCTTTACAAATGAACTGCATGTAGTAAAATGTCTAGTGCACAATGTAATGAAGATAAATGCTTCCGTTTCCAAATGCAGTTGCAGCAGAGGAGCTACGTGGGTGTAGAACGCTGAGAGGTTCATCTGTCAGAGACCTCTGCTGGCAGATATGCTGAAATACAAATCTGAAGAGTGTAACATAACACCCTCTGGGCAGATGAACAAAAAACTCGGGCAAGAATAACCAAAATGTCTTTTCAGCAGCCTCTGCTTGAAGAAATTTGTCCTTAACACGAGGTTCAGACAGCGTTTCTCCCCTCAGTGGTGACTTTTCGCCTCCCACTCCAAGCCTCTGTGGCTTTTCTGTCTGTATCATCAAGCTTCGCAAAGCTCGAACCGTTTGATTCATGCTGATGATGCCGTTTATCAGGCACAGCGCCCATCACATCCCTTTGATTTCTCTCCAAGTCTTTAGAGCACGCACATGTGGAACCGGGGGCTGCTTCCTGTTTGGCTCCGGCTCTCCTCTGCTACGGGAAAAGGCGGGATAATGAGGAGGAGGGGAGAAGGTAACTGAACCACAACAAGTGGACAAATGAGGCAAAACCATTCTTTTCGAACCGCAGTGAAATGTTTACTTCATGTTATCTTCTTTCCGTTCTGCCGACTCTCCAGAGGGCAAAGCATTCCTCCCCCATGTGGCCATTTCAGAAACCGCAGTTTCTGCTGCAGCGTAGGCCTCATTGTAAATGCGACGCAGTATTAAACAGACATAGTCCAAAGGACTATTTCTCATCTGACCGCTGCCACAATCTTACAGATTCATTATATATTCTGCAGCCTTTCTCCACGGTAGTCTGGCAAAAGGGAGGCTTTAAAACTTAAAGCTCTCACTGGAAAATGTGGCTGTGACCTGGAAGAGGCGACCACATACTTCACATGTTTTTTGGTCTTTTTCTGCACAATAAAGGAAAAAATATCGGTAAATTTATAAGAGATGGAAGACAAGCAAAGAATAAAGGTGACACTCACACTCCAGCTCACACTGGCAGAACTTCTCACAAAAATTCTGGGTCATTACACACGGGCAGGAGCTGTCGCAGGGGTGGTCAGGGTGGTCACATGGCTGGTAGTTGTACACTTGATTGGAGGAGTTATCTGGAGCAACAGAGGACAAAGCCCTCAGACCGGCACATAAACGGTGTTGTATGTCAAAAGTCACAAGTGTCGTAATATTCTCAATGTTATTTGGGAGATCAATGTACCTTTCTTTAGCTGAATCTTTGCCCATAACCTGCAAAGTCAAACACACATTTATTAAGCTTATTTATTAGCTTATTCCTTATAAAAACCTGAATTTGACATGAAATAATCAGTAAAATCAGAAAAAAAAAAATAACAAGCAGCATCTTGCCTGTGTTTCCTTTTCTTCTTTTGGGGTGAGATGTCTCCATCCTCCAAAGGAACACGATGGATCAGGACCTCCTTCACCGCAAACTCATACACCTGCGAGAAATGACGATAACAGATTCTTCCTATGTGCACACGGCTGAAACCGCAACACTGCCTTCCTTACAGTTGTGTTGTGCAACACTATTCAGGCTGACAGGAATAAGTGCTCCTGCCACAGAACACCCTGCCCCCACTTCATCCTCTGCTTTCAACACTACAGGGCAGAGGCCAGACACACAAACGTATCTGTCCACACACACGCTCAGTCTCCGCTGCCAAAACTCAGATTTGGCCTCCTCCCTAGGACACAGGCATACATTACGGTGTAGCTGGTTTCAGCATTTTTTTACTGAGAGAAGCAGTAGGTGGGGCAAAGAAGCAGATCTGCGACTGTCCACTGGTTTTGTTGCAAAGCAGTGAAGATCTATGATCTTTTCTCATGTGAAATTTTTCTAGATTTGAGTTTGGAAAAGTCTAAAATGTTCAAGTTGCGATATGTTCTCCATCAGCCTTCACACAATGCAGCCTTTTGTGGTTCAAATGGTATTTGGGAATGTCTGAACTCTTGCGTCATGAGAAAATATGAGAAACGTCACATCTAGTAAGCATCCCTTTTTATGGTGCCACATGCCATTCTCTCTGTAGTCAGCCCAATTATCCACATCATAAAACCACAGGCTCGGGATGCATGTGTTACTACACAAACGCTGACGTAAATGCGACAGAAATCAGCGACGTGAGTGTGTTTTTTCGACATTATTTCCAAACAGCTATGCATCATTTTCACAAAGATTAAGAATATGGAAGCTATAAATCATAGCTGATAGCTAGTAAACAACAGATGTCAGAGCAAACGACACAAAACACAGTTAATATCACTTTTGGGCAGAGAATAAGCTTGCTTACAGTATGTACCTCAATGTATACTGTACATGCTGATGCTGAAATATCACCAATCTCCTTCTTATAAATGCTAATGCTATATTTTCTTCTTGTCATCTTTGTCTCATTACAGTCTTTGTTTTGTTGTGTTTCTATACCTAGTTTCTTCATTAATGCCTGCATCTGGGACTATAAAAGGAAACTAAAAGAAAGTCTTTGGAGAATTGCTGTAAAAAATGTGCCGAAGAAAATCTGACAAATTGCCTCAATAGATGTGATTTAAAAAAAACGTCAAACATGGTGAGGGGTCTGAGGACAGGTGTGAGCTCAGCAACACCCTGCTAAGAGCTCGGTGCCTCTGTTACGCTTCATTAGAAACACTCAAGTAACACTTCATAAACCCTGAACCAAACCACTGGCAGTTTAATCACACTCACTTTCTGAAATGAAGCATTTAAAATGACCTAACAATGGTAAAAATCACACATGTGGCAACTTGAAAAAGCGTAATAAACGAACTGGATGTTTTTCAGCCATAATTAAAGTGCATGAAGATCTCACCTCCTTGCAGTTCTTGGTACCGATGAGGCGAGCGATGGAGCAGAAGTTATTGAAGTACGTGCCGTGCAGCACCCTGAACAGCGACTCCTCCGCCCCGCTCCACTCAACCACGCAGCACGCCTGCGGCTCCCGGTCTTCGTCGCCTGAACGCAGCTTTGTGGGGGTCTGGCTGCGGGAATTCCCCTCTATCCCACACACCAAAAACATCTTTTAGAATTCCGGTTAACACTAGTTTTAGCAGAAAGCTTTCTTTGTCACACGTTTTGAATCTACATCTGAAACTATGACTTTCCACGCTGCAAACGCACGTCTTTCTGTACAAAAACATTTCTGCTATATGTAACACGATTAGAACAGTGCATTTTCACTTAAAGGTATAAAAGATATTAACAACTGATGCACATGCATCTGTGGCTTGAGGCAGAGAGCTGAATGTTGCCAGGCAACAGGCTGAATGCAGCGCTGCTGAGGCCACATGAAAAGCTCCAGCTCTTCATGCTCTTTATTAATCTGTTCAACAATCTGCTTTTTTTCCACATTATCTTCACACGTGTGAGAGAGACTGCTTAGTCACCGGCTGAGCAGCAGCACTTTCTAAGACTAACAGAGACTTTTAGTGAAGCACTGAGAAATCCATTGTGAATAAGTGAGAGATAAAGAGGCTGAGGAGATTACTCCTATTTCTCTCACGCTGCTCTCCACATAAAGATGTCAATTTAAATTAAAACAAGGAGGGGGGAAACGTAGGAAGAGAAGGGGAAGAAAGTGTTTATGTAGGGGCTGAATCATGCAGAAATAATGGTCGGTTTATTTTGCTTGGCAAGAAACGGCTGATATTGGGGGAAGATGTAAGAGTAGAGAACTGAGGAGAAAGCAGGATATTACTTCAAAGCTGTCATCTCCAGCCAAGTTTCCCCTTTTCAAAAGAGGTGCAGTCAGTCAGGCCAAACAGCCTTCCAGGACGGGGGGAACTTGGGAGAGGTTATGGTAAATGATGCATCTGCTCAGTGACTCAGAGTCTCAGAAATACACGAAATAGTGTCTGTACTGTTTAAAACCAGATAGCTATAATTACAAGAAGAAAACATAGAAAATAAACAAAAACAAGCACCTGCATTTCATTTTGTGTGTGCTTTGAAAAGCAAAATAAAACTTTACCCTGTGAGATCTGTGTCCTACCTGAGGAGGAGGTGGTTTCATGGTCGCTATCTCCCTCTTTGCCCTCCTCAGCAGACCTGGACGGTCCAGGACAACTAGAACTTGTAGGGCGCTGCTGCTGCTGCCTCCGTCGCCTCCGAGATCTCCGGGAACGCAACATATTCTGGTCCACAAACTCTTTAGCCCCTTTCTTCACACACACACACACACAAAAAAGATCAATAAAGGAAAAAAATCTGGAAAAAAAGATGAAGGAGCAAAAGTCGATGAGCACAGAACACCTGGACTGGTTGTTTTTTCGTACCTGCAACAGAAAGCAGTCGACTCCACAGGGCTCAGACTCCATGCGGATCTCCTTGCTTTTCCTCTTGTAAACATTGGGTGTCGCACGAAAAGCTTCGCCAAGACAAAACATTTTCATTTATTATTTGATACATTAGCAGGGCCATTAGCAACCCCAGTGAAAGATCAGTGCAACATCCACAAAGACAACAAATGGAGGCATTACGGTGGAGAAAGCAGTCGTATTTGAAGCAACGTCTGCAGAAGAGCGTGTGGAAGGAGTGCAATGACTGCTCTCTCTGAACAGACTTTGCAAAAGGTCCATCCAGGTTGGGGGTGCAGAGGGGGGGCAGCTTCACGGGGCTGGGGGGCTCCAAGAGGTCCTTGTACCTGGTGAAGAGGTGGGAGGGGAAAAAACAACTTATTCACTGTCTCTTCTTAGGTTTCTGGGCTCATTTAGATGCTGATGCAGCTATTCAACGGGCCAGAGAGGCAGCTACCATTATAACTTTACCCCCTGTCAGCTTACGTCGCCATGGTAAACACTAAGCAACAGGCTGGTCAGCATTAAGCGCGCAAATCCCTGATCTGACAATACTTTGCTTACTTTTCTTTCAGCTCCTCCGTGCTGCCTTTGTAGGGGAACATGGAGGCGATGGCTGTAAATATCTTGTCGTTGGGGATCCTCTTGCTACTAGACAAATCCCGAACTTTTGGAGACATAAAGCACAGATTGTTTTAAAAAATAACCCAGATTTCTGCACACATCAGGTTTTGATACAGATTCACAAATAAAAGGCTATGCAATGTGTTTTCTTTAAACATTTTGCAATGGAAAGGTTTTCCCAATTCTCAGAGCCGGGTGGCAATGAGATGTTCTGAAAACACTTCTCAGGAAAGATGATGCAAACATGCTTTTAATGTTGTTTTATTATCGTTATTGCTCATTTATACACCCAAAAATCTGTGCAGGGGCTTGAGAAAAAGTGTCTGACTGAGAGCATGCAAACATTTTACTATAACTGATCGACAGTGAAGTGTTAAATAGCTTAGTTTCTCATAAAACTCAGCACATAAGGTCCTTCAGCTCTGTAATTAGAGCCAAGTCATTTCCGTGTCATGGGCAAACAGGTTCCTACAAACACAGATATCATGTAAACATGGGCAGGTTCAAAGCTTCAAAGTGGGGCTGCAGCGGCATAGTGACTTTTGTCAGCTCCGTGGTGAAATGAGAGGAACACAACCAGCTTCTAGGGACCGATTCGCTGCAAACTCACCATCAGTAGCGCTTCTCCTTTTCCTCCGAACAAACGCTCCAGCTTTAGTCTCCTCTGCACCATCTGCTGAGCTCCTCCTCATCATCCTGTCTTCCTCTTTTTTCCCTGGGACCTCCACCACTGTTGCTGCTGCCTCCTCTTCCTCATCCTCCTCATGGTCAGAGTACTGACTCAAGGCCTCCACGAGCTCTTTAAAGATCTCATCATTGATAAAGCCACCCTCTGTGAGACAGACAGCATGTCAGACTATGTTAGAAATACACGGTTCTCTCAGATTTTCCATATATGGGATAGTCGGGGTAAGCATTACGGTGCTGAGTAGGGTTGTAACGATACTATGAAAATCAATTTAAAATCGATTCAAACTGGTTTAAATGGCAATCGATGTAGAAAAAGGGAAAATTGATTTGCATGCAATGCATCAATACAATCAATGCTGATGACCTATATCTATGACAATTATTTGTTCATTGTTAAGTTTTGTTAGTACAACAGGCAATAGAAGGTCAGAGTTTTAAATAAGGGACAAAAAGACAAATTTAAGAAAAATAACTAAAATTAATTTTGCTGGAAATTTTTTTTACAAAATCGAAATCGAGAACTTAAAATCGAGAATCGAACTGAATCGTGGCTTGAGTAAAGCTTTACAGTGTTCATCGCTCACCTCTGTCACCATGGACACCGTCATAGTTGTCAATCAGCTCTTCCAGGAAGGCCTCATCCTGCTCCAGCACCTCGTCGCCCATGTAGGGGATGTTGTGAAGAAACGTCTCGTCCTCCACCTGGAACACAAACACTCCTGTAAAGAAGGTGGAGACTGGCTGCTGCTGAATGTCACACTGCCTTCTTCCAAGGATGGAAGGGCATGTGTGCTCATGTTGTGCTCGTTAGAAGTGTACAAATGTCCAGTTGCTGTGCAGACACATAAAAGCTCGCATAAGATGGATGGGATGCAAAATTCCCATTGCATCACCTACAACAGGATTTATTTCCTACCATAAAGTTGTGCTGCAGAGGTGACCAGGAGTACATGAAGGGGATTCCTGCCACCGTTGACAGTGGTCTCGCTGCTGTGGCTTGAGTTTTGAAACCCGGAAAGCCAAACTCCACAGTACACATCTGCAAAAGAAGCAGAGGTAGGCTGAGGTTCACCAAACCCCAGAGCAAGCCTCAGTATATCTGGGCAGTTTTCCATCATTATAATCCAACACAGATGCTGTTTGACCCCCAAACAGAGAAAACAAACAGAATCTAGTGGACTCTAACAACATGTGGGAAGAGAAGGATGCTCTTATGCCCCAAAACTGCTTGCATAATGAACTCCCACAGGGTAACAATTCACTGTAAAACAGCCATTTGATCCATGTCTGACACATTTGCTGCCAAGAGATATTTCACTAACACCTAAACCTGAGGTGGGAATTACAACGAAAGCGCCTCAGGTGGGGAACACTCGACATGAGGGACATTAAGGAGTTTACTTAAAGCATATTTACACCATGAAAATAGATTAGATTACTAGCCGAGCCTGAGCAACCTCTGCAAAAATATGCAGACTTAGCAGTGCAGGCATCGGTGATCGGTGTGGTGGTGGTCATTCCTGTTTTTTTTTAAATTAGACACACACACACCTTCTTGCTGGGCAGAGATCCGCTATATGTTGAAACGGGTATGGACTGAATTCTGAGTGTGGACCACTCTGTGTTCAGCAGACTCGTCTGCTGCTCAATCTTCTGTCTGTTGGACACGAACAGAGTCTGGAAGCAAGAGAAAAAGAAACAATATAATTCATGTAATCGTACACAGCGAGTGCTCGCCCTGTGCAGCTGACCTACCTTGACTTCATCTGCTTTTTTAAGGCGTTTTAATTGCCGAAGGCGCATATACTCCGACCTGACCCTCCGTTTCCATTCCAGCAGACTGCGGGAAGGGACGAAGGAGGAAGGCTGATGTTTTGGAGTTGATGGTGCAACACTGGGGGCAGCGGCCGCAGCAGCTGTGTCTTCCATGACTCTTTAGAAAGAGCAAACAGCATCATAACAGCCTTGCAGAAAATGGGGTATTGCCTTATCATGATTACAATATTCTATTATGAAGTGTCACTCTTACAAGAACAACCACTGCAAACAACAGCTGGGAGCTGCTGTTCTGAAGGTGCAACAGTGTTGGTGCTCATTCTGCACCCACTACAATCAGCAATCATCTTCTTGTGAGCCCACTAATAGTATCACAATCTCCCTTTACTCAAAACATTACACTTCCCTATTCATCCGGACTGAAAGCCCATCTGAAAGACTGCCCCCCTCTGTCTGCAAAACAAAACTGACATTTGAGGGGAAAAAAAGGAAAAGAAAAAAGAAAAAATACCCACACCTTCCTGAAGGGTGCTCGTGTTTGTCTGCTCGTATTTTCTTTTAATAATAATCATTTCGGGGGGAGAATGGATGGTAATCATCAAAGCAGTGGACATACAAACTAGGGTTATGCGTGCTTCCATCATTAAAAAATAGGTCCATGAATGTAGCAGCACGGGGCATCCACACTGCTCATGGGTGGGCGTGCCTCGGCACAACAGAAAAGTGCGTAGTACAGTTTTTCTGTGTTTCATAATCGCCTCGGTGAACGTGAACTTCGCAGTCTCAGCTAAAACACAATTAAAAATAAGCACAAAAGCGAAGCAGATCTCACTAACTGTAACGGCGCATTTTCCCCGCACAACGAGGCGAACACGCATGTCAGACACACATCCGAAGCGCGCTACGTCCTGAGGGTGCAGCCGCCCGAGGAGCGACGCTACACCCATTTAAATGTACAAGACTTTAAAGACGTGCGCACCAAGCTCCAAAATGATCGCACGTTTTTCATGCACACGCGTGTGCATGTGTCGGTCCTCACATCCAGTGTCGCAGTTATTAAATACCTTTAAATCCGCGTCTTGCGTCCTATTTGTTGCGACACACAGCCCAGCAAGACGATCAAGTCCCTCTGCGTCTTTCTGGTGGAGAGATCCAAAGCAATTTAAGGCTGTCTTGCCTATGGATCTGACTCGGATATGGTCTCCACACGGCGAAGGGATCTAAGAGAAAACCCTGCGTTATCCATGGGCATGGTGCTGTAGGTTGTTGTTGTTGTAAGCTTACAAAATAGCTGCGCACTTGGCTTGGTTGAAGCAACCCGAGCAGAAGGGTGACGTCTTTATTATGATTACAGCCGTTCCAAGAAGAGGCGATGAGCAAAAGGATTTATGAGTATTCTGCGTCCTGGGAATAAAAAGTAGCGTGGAGCTGCCACAGCACAGCCATTACTAGCACACGCACACAGGAACTGATGCAACTGTCCGGAGCGTTATAGCCATTTAATGCGTGATCATGCCACTATGGTTTGAGATGTTATTGCTACTGAGAAAAAATAAAATAATGGGAAAAAAAAAAGAAAACTTAACTGACTTATTTAGCCGATAGCACGACCCCCTCCCCCGAAAAGGAAATACATTATAAATGTATTCAAAACACAGTTCTATATTTTCAGATCAAAAACAAAAACAAAAAGAACAAAACAAAAACGAATTTAAATTAATAAAACTGAATAAAAAATGAAGATAAAATTAAATCAATGCAAAACTCACACTGAGGAATATATCGCAAATTTACTTACGACGTTTACACAGCACCCGTTCAATGATTTACAGATTAAAAATGATTTGGAAATAGCTGTAAAAGAAGCTCCAGTTTTCTAACATTCCAGTAGGCTAAACTCGATGGGCACCAATTTAGCTGCAGTTCAATTTTTCCCCTGCGAGAGGCACCCAACACATTTATCCTATATTGTGAGTTCACATACAGTATAGAAATGGACATGCCTCTCATTAAAGCGTGATTACAGTGGTTTAGTGATCACAAATGATAATATTAAACCTAGAAAATGGACACGACACTTTATGTTGAAATATTCTTTGGTTCAATCTCAATTATTGCACATACTTGTTATTTATTCTTATGTCATTCAACTTACTTCATAGTCTATTTGCAAATATTGAATAACTATTTGTGATATTTGCTTATATTGAATTGTAAAAAGAAAATTTTTATTCTGAAAGGCTACGATGACAAACATGTTTTGAACCAGAATGGTTGAGGAAGCTGCACATCTGGCCACCAACTCCAAATATACTATCTGTACTGTTAAACATGTGTCAACATTACCCCTGATTTGCTAATTTAACCTGATTTGACCTCAGTGTTATTCATGCTGGCTCATCTATACCACAGATGACCATTTGCCAACTTGTGTCACAAATTGTTTTGAAAAAGATGCAAAAACAAAACTTGATTGTGTCCATGAGATCTTTAAAACCTCAAAGCTTTTCTAGAAATGTGTTTTATTATTATGTTTCTGATATATATCTTCAGGTGGTGATTCTTTCTGCACAGAGACTTCTTTTGTTTCTCTGGATTTGTAATGAACACACAGGAATCCTTACAAATAATTTGTGCCTTTTATTTAACAGTCTGAGGTTTTCATTCTAATGAATGAAATCCATGATATGAGATTGTAAAGAAGTGTAAATTAGCATGTAAAATACCCCTAGTGTGAAAGATCTGCATTATAGCTTATTAATTACTCAGCTTATGCATTAGAAAAGCAACATTTTAACTAAGAATGAAGTTGTTTATTAGTATCTTGAATTACTGCTATGGCCCCCTCTGTTTGTGCAGGTATACAGCAGTTCAAATACCAAATTTATTTTGAATGTTTTACGTCCCATTGTGTAAAATTACATTTAAAAATAATTTATAAATGAATTATATTTCCATCATAAGTAAGACTCCATCTGAACAGATCATTTCTTTTGTGCAGACGGTTGACCTGCATACACATTTCTGTAGAATATTACAAAAATGTGCTTTTTGTCAGTAATAAATAGAGGGAGTTTATATGTAGTGTTGAAGACCAAAGCAATTTTTCATGTAGTAAATATCGTCACATTTTAGAAGGTGACAAAATGATTTCAACTTGAATGTAAGTACAATTTTGTACTAAGGGATCATACAAAAATTTTATGGTGACTTTTTTTACACATATATATTAGTTGTGCAACAACATTTGAATTTTGTACATTCAGATTTACCCCGGCCCGTTTATTAGTATTCAATGCAGTTCAATTCACAAGTATACAGGATAAAACAGCACAGACACGGTCCCTCTCTGACCCACAAGGTGGCACTGTTCTGCTACTTTTTAAAGCATGACGCATGCACTTATACACACATTGGAGCTGGTTAAAGGGGAGAGATTTCATGCCATTTCAACATAAGTGACTCAGTCTGTTCTTTCTTTGTTGCTCTTGTTCCTCTTTGCTGTTTATATCTCACAATCCTGACGACTAGTTATAAGTTCAGTGAGCAAAAGTAGCCATCCCATCTGATACAGCCTGTTTGACGTAACCATTTCCATGTTGATACTGAACTGTCAAAACAAAAGCAAACACACAGGAAGATCAGTTTTGGGGGAGTGAAGCTGTAATCAGCAGGAAGTTTTTAATTCTGCATGTGTAAACTTTCTGTGTTGATCTTGACAGCAGTCTTTCTTTGGGACACATTTCTCCAGATATAATGTGTTTTGTGATAACAACTTAGAGATAAAAAAGGATCTGCACAAGCTGATAAAATAATTAAAGGGCTTCTTAAAAGCCCCCTGAGATAAGGTTTGTAGAAGACAGATGAGCCATGTAAACTGTGATTCATTTAGCTTTACTTGAACTGCATTTTTAACATGTTACAAGCTTTTTCTCATACAGTCATCCTCACTTTGACTTCAGCTTACATGGTAAGCTTATTAAAAAAATCATATCCATTTCTGTATAAATAGAGTTTCAGAAAATCATGTTTATAAAACTGATCAAATAAGATAAATGGTCTCTAGTTTTACATGAAACCTGATATCATGCAAATTCATTCGAACTATTGTATTCAAAAAGCATTCAGTATAGCAACGGATATGCATGGCTAAGCTCATTCTACGGGGTCCATTTCCTCAATGCCTTAGTCTCTTGTTGGAAGTTGTTTTCGTGCAGATCCCTCTCCTTTCAGACTCTACAAAGAAACTTTATGCAACATTTTGTTTGTATAAAAAATTTGATGCAAACAAAGTACGACTGACAAAATCACGATCGCTCCCAGCTTTGAGGAAAAATGAAACATGGAAGCAATTTTGGCCTGACTCGTCTGGCTTTCGCCCAAGCCCAACAGCTGATTAAGAGCACTCATCCTTTAATGACATGGACGATTGCTTCAGTTTCACACTGGGTGTCCCAGTTACCTCTCTACCACAGGAACTCAATGTGACGTCAAGCTGGAGATGGTGGGAGAAGGGGTTTCTTGTCATCAGCACCGATGATATTCTGCAGCACAGATAGAGTAAATTCCTGACTCACAAATGGTTATACACTATGCGAGGACTTCTCCTCTACAGCCAGAAAAACAGTGACCTGATTTTTAGATACAATTAAAAATTTAAGTAGAACTCTAATCATTTTTAATGTTTAGATTAAAAATAAACAAAAAACTATGATTAACTCTACATTTGTGTCTTTGTCCCAAAGATGCAGATGGTACTTCCATACGTCCAGTTTGATGAGAAAGTTGTAGGAACTTGAAGATGTAAAATGTTTGTATTTACTTTTTTGTATAATGCTGCTTTTATTCAAGTTATTAGTAATAACTTGAATAAAACACAGTAATAATTTCTTACTTATTTCATTCATATTTAAGCCTACCCTTATAGATTTGTTCCCAAACCATGTCTCTATATTGATTAATACAGAACAATAGCCATGAGAAGATCACATTACCCAAAATAAAGGAACTTATGATTTTGAAAGGCATTCTGTCTCCATCCATCCATCCATCCATTTTCTGAACCGCTTAATCCAAGTGGGTCGCGGGTATGCTGGAGCCTATCCCAGCTGTCAAGGGGCGAGAGGCGGGGTACACCCAGGACAGGTCGCCAGTCTGCATTCTGTCTCAT
>JAVQJG010248595.1:0-15023 GCA_036024015.1 Craterocephalus amniculus | reverse complement strand
TTGTGTTGTAGTTAGAGATGTTCCAATACCATTTTTTTTCTCCCGATACCGATTCCAATACTTGGTATCGGCCGAAACCAAGTACCGATACCATTATATTATAAAACAAATGTCATATTACACCTGCATGACCATGATATAATTAGCAATTAGCAAGATGGCGGAGGAAGGAAACGCCCAATGTGCATCACTTCAGCTCAATACAATCCTATGGGTCACGTGGTTTTAGGGTTTGTCCATTCTTTTTACAGTCTATGGTGAAATACTGCCACACCGCTGACATCATTACTATTAGCTCTTTGTCTAACCGTCTAAAACAGTAGGCTGCAGACGGCTGCACAGTGAAACTGTTTTAAGAACAATAAAAAAGAAATGTGTCAGAGCTAACAGAGCTAATCAGTAAATAGATAGGCCTACTTATTTTAATAAATTATGTGGTATTGAATTGCACCCTGAACTCCACTACTCACCGCTACCTGAACTCCAGTACTCGCCGACACCGATACCAGAATTTAAGGCAGTATCGGAGGCATTTCCGATACCGATACCAGTATCGGAACAACTCTAGTTGTAGTTAATTTTGTAGTGTTGTGGCATATTTTTTTGTGTTGCGGTTTATTTTGTTGTGTTGTGATTTTTGTTTGCTGTGACACTTCTGGGCCACCGTAGATTTCATACCTGTAAACTCCCAAAGAACTTTAAACCTTTAATTTTTATGTTCTCGTGTTAAGAACTATAGATTGTTCTTATAAAACATTCTCTAGAACATTTTATAAGTAGTAAAAGTACACGTTCAGTGAGCTTGACTGTTAACCACTTTAAAGAGGGAGTTAAGCAAATCCATAAAATGTTAAATATTAAAGAGCCCTTGTAGTGTTGAGTGTCCCCAATTACAAAAGGAACAATGTAGTAATTGTCTAAAATATGAGTGTTGTATTATGCAAAATATTGTATCAAAACATATGTCTGCATTTAAATAAATAATTTGAATCATTTATATTTCCATATTCTCTTTAACCATATTGATTTGCCCCATGGCAGGTTAGCAGCTGGTTTCGAGTCTTTTCA
Source organism: Craterocephalus amniculus (assembly GCA_036024015.1). Lineage (NCBI taxonomy): Eukaryota > Metazoa > Chordata > Actinopteri > Atheriniformes > Atherinidae > Craterocephalus > Craterocephalus amniculus. Next base: position 13,955 of record JAVQJG010248595.1, on the reverse strand, counting down.
GTCATAGCATGAACATATTTAAATGTTTAAGAGAGAACTATTCACTGTGTCTTTAATATCACTGACTGATAATTTATTATTTAATATCTTTATGTGCAGACTATGATTTGTACTTGAGTGTCAGCAGTACCTTGGCCTAATTGACTTCCTTGAGCACCAAATGTATTGTTGACAGGCAACCCCTGTGTTCCATGATTTTGCCTGTAAAACACAACTTAGACAACAAACACGGAAAATCAATTTTCTAAATAATAATACTATGAAATTTTAATCAGATTAGTTTGACAGCTTTAGGGTGCCATCTAGTGAAGAAAAACTCTGTCGGCTTACTTCTTTGATATCCAAATAACGAAGCAACCTCTGATTGGCAAGTATGTTATGTGTAAAGGAATGATTGGGAATTTGTTTGAAGTGTACATATATGATTTTATTGATAATCCTGTGTTTTTTCTCCAACTGTGTTGTTTAAAAATCTAAAGCCAAAGCTGATGTATCACACTTATTTCATGCAATCATCATGGCAACATATTTACAGTATAATGGATAAAAACATTGAATTGAGTACAATCATCAGCACAATCATTTCAACGTCAGAAGAATAAGAAGTAATCAGTTAAATGTACTGACAGAACTTGGCCGTTACATGTCAGTCAACAGGGTCTTCTGCAGTAATGGCGTTATTTGGTTTAAGTGGCAAATCATAGTCTGGAGGAACCTCAAAAAACAGCTCATCATCAAAACATTGATCATCAGCAGGTGATCCAAGGAGTGGAAGTCTCAGTACATAACCTGTGAGGATGCCTCCAAGTGCTGACAGTCCTATTGTTGAGAAGACAGCTGCAACCTGGAAAACAGCCTGTTCCTGGGCAGTCCTTGCCACACCTGATCGTATACCTGGGATCAAACTCTTTAACTCTTGAAGCATAGGCTCTCCCTCTCCTGGTGCTCTGTGAGTAAAAATCTCATACAAACTGGGTCCGTAAACCTCTTCATCAGCCATCAGTATTGCACATATCCCAGCAGCACACGATATAAGTCCTGTAAGTCCATGCAAGTTATGTATCCCACACTGATCCTGGATCCTGCAGCGCCGTGCTAGGAAGGGGCTCAAGTATTTGTAACCCAGCATACATGCAGTGGAGCCCAGCATACCCAAAACGTATGCAGCTGCAGGTGATATCATCATATCCACGGACGCCCCGACTGTCACACCTCCTGCCAGCGTCACATTCTGAATATCACACATGCTGAGTTTACCATTTTTATTCAGCATCACAGAGAGAGCAAAGGCTGTGAGTGTAGAGGCACTAAGGCCAATGAAGGTGTGGAGGATGGCCCTGTGTTGGTCGTCCCCTTTCAGAGTCAATGCTGAATTGAAGGAGGGCCAGAACACCCAGAGAAGTAATGTCCCCATCACAGACAGGATGTCGGACTGGTAACTGGTGTTCTCCTTTGGATGGCCTTCATTTAGACTAGGCCTGTACAGCACAAAAGTGACACCCAAACCAAAATAACAGGCAAAAAGATGAATGAGAATGGATCCTCCAGCATCATTGATCTTCAGATACTTCAGCACAGCCCACTCTGTGACTGCAAACACTGGCACTTCCAGCAGAGCCATGACAAGCAGCTGCAATGGGCTGGTCTTCCCCAGCACTGCTCCGAAAGATATCAGCACCACAGCGCAGGCAAATTCAGCGTTTATGAGATTGATCATTCCCAGGTGGATCTTACCATCGTGGTAGAACTGGAAGTAGCCCTGCACCAAAATGGCCCACTGGATTGCAAATGTTGCCGTCAGAAAGTTAAAAACCATCCCCCCAAAGCCGTACAGTCTGAAAAAGCCCAGAAGGCATCCAAAGCCGAGGAATATCATGACCTGTATATCTGTAAAGAAAGGGTAGTCCCTGTACACCGCATTGTGCATTGGATTTGTCTGGTTGGTCTGAAAACGGGCATCAGCATGCTCATCATAGGTAACAAAGGCTGCATACAGGCTGACAATAATCACCTCAGTCACAAACACAAACAGAGGTAGCTTCACTCGAAGGTTTGTCGATCGTGTCTTCATCCTGATAAATCTTTGGAGCAAATGGCATTAATCTCTTCTGCAGCCAGGATCACCGAAGAAAGGTTGAAGATAAGTGTCAAGGCTGCTGTCACTCAGACAACACCAATCCCCTCCCAGAGAATGGACTTTGTCACTTGTAATGACCAGTTTTGCAATATCAGCATTTTCTTTTCATTTAACTGAAAAACATTAAGTTTTTTCAAAACAAAATATGAAAAACTTCTTTTGTCACAAAAATTATATGTACATCTGAAATTGAATGTGAATTTGAGAGGTTTATCTGAGTGGTAGCATTGTTGATAAATTACTAAAACTGGTTTGTAACTATTAAACAGCAGTCAGACCTTGACACTGCTATCACCAACACATTTTATGATCACTATCCCTTTCTTTGAAAAAGAAAAGAGGTCAAAGATTATTCTTTCCAGGAAAAGAATGTTTTTTTTTTGCCTGCTCCCCAAAATAAATTTACCCCAAAAGTAAAGGATCAGTACCTGAAAATATTATTCTTGCAGACAGTAAACCAATGGTCTAAATAATATTCAGCCTTTTAGTTTTTTCTTAGGATTTTGTGTTGTTTGGTACAATTTTCTACGCTTCTGGTGAAATTAAAGTCTGCATACAGACAACAGACTGAACTTCTTTAGAAAGCTGGCTCCTGGGGGTGGATTTGAAGAATCTATTTACAGCAGACAAGAGGAGGAGGAAGGTGTCAAACATCTTTATCCCAGACGCCTTGTGTCCTCTAAACATTAAAGCCAGAGGAACAAGTAGGTGCAGAAGCTAAAAACGACTGTTTGTGCTTTTAAATCTCAAAGGTCATTCATTCGATTCCTGTGTTTGTGCATTATAATTTTCAACTTTTAGATTTCCAATTGTCGTATGTTACTACATATTTACAGCTGGGACTTAGCCTACATCTGATCTTACATCAGATTTTATGTGTCACACATATGAGAAAAATCCATCATTAAGATGTTAGCATTCAGCATGCAACATTTCTGTCAAGAATCTGTTCAAACAACCTACAGATTCAGACAAGTGAAGTCAAGCAACCCCGTTTATATTATGTATAATCCTGGAAGACCCACTCCTATTTACTAGATGAGGCATGTGGTCTATTTTTTATGTAAAACAAGCAGCTTGCTAGCGATTAAGTTAGCTAGATGGAAGAGGTGGGAACTGTAAGGAGAAGCTCCTTGGTGTGTTGCTCTTGTAAATGGCAAAACTAGTCTGGTCAATTTATAGCTGCAATATTAAGAAAGCAGGCTTTGTATTTGCCACTAAGCAAAGCAAAATGATACTTGAAATCTCACCAATGAGCAGAGACCAGAACAGTGATTATGGTTCAAAATTAATGGATAAATTATGAGTGAATAACCCCGTTACTCTGTAGAGGAGATGCAGGTTATAGGCAGATAGTGTCATCCGCTGGTGAGTGAAGATGCTGTAAGGGCCAGATAAGCAGCAACAGTTAGCATGTGAGTTATTATACTCAAAGGAGTTAAACTAGATATCAAAATCTGTCACACAAATTTGATGAATTTATCATTTTTTTACCAATGTCTCCTAAACTGAGGAACTGCTCTCAGCTGACTCAAGCATTCAGGATGGAATGACACCTCAGCAGAGGTGTCAGGATGGATTCGCCACTCAGGGAGATTTCTTGATGCATCGCAAAGGACAATTCCAGGTGTGATGGATGAAATATGTGACCAGATTCAAAAGGTTCTTGATGCATCAGGGTGATACTTTTTTTTTTTACTACATGAGTGATTTAGTGTGTTCCGTTACATCCAGTATAGTATGTACAGTATGTACTTACAGCATATTGTTTATAGTTGTGCACAACTCTACTTAAAGGTTGATAGTTTGAGATAATTCTATAGAAGTAACTGTCACAATGAAAACATGAGTAAGCCATAAAAGTACCTTGTTCATTCTTGGTGGCAACAGGACTTTTCATTTTGATGGTTCTGGCAGTTTCACTGACATAATTTGCTTTAGAGGAACGAAATATGCATGTTTAGCATGTGACATGCGGAACACAGCAAAAAATACCAGAAAAGATGAAAAATAATTGTAACTGTTGTATTAAAATGATTTAGATTTATTGCATTTTATTCAGACATATAAAATGGATTCTGCAAGCCATTACATGCTGTTCAAAAAAGGTGTTTCCTCCCAACAGTTACCCGTCACCTCGTCTTCTTTAGGATTGTTGATTAAATCAAAGAGAGCACTCAATGCAATATTTTTCTTTAACTTAATATTTTTCTTTAATAGATTGACTTAGGAGCACAGTTATTACAAATTAGACTGATGTGGATTATAGTTAAACTACAATGAAAAGATTTAAACTGGACTGAATTTTCAAAATGCTCTACAATAACTGAATTAGTGGTATACAAATAAAACTGATTTGAATTACTTGTACACAAAGGCAAAAGACACACTAAGATCTAAAGTTTTTGTAACATTTTCAAAGACATAACTAACTTCCTATTTTATATCTGCAAATGTTTACACTCACATGGTATCTCTAAACCTAAGATCACAGCTCTTCATACAAGCGTCTCTCTTCACTCTGTTGCATATCTTCAACAAATTAGAGAGCATCCTCAGTGAAATGAGTGACACACAGACATATAACACACTCTGAGTGAGAAGGTTGACATTTCTGCCAACCACTGACCAGCATGATTTACCTGTAAAACAACACCATCATTAAAATGAGGTATAGTAGATTCTTTGTTGTTGCTTTAAATGTCACACACTTACTCTTGTCAATATTATGAGTCAATCACTGATTCCTGTTGCAGACTGTCACCATTGTGGAAGTTCTGTGTATGATGAGGTGAAGTTTTTCAGACTGTGTGTTACAGCATAAAAGAAATATAATGTGAAAATAAATATAAGGATATTAGAATGGTTATAAGTAATGTAGATCAAACAGCACTAAGGGGCCAAGGTATGGAAGAAATCAAAACAATTATATACAATCATGTTCACGCTTCCTAAGCTGTATATGGGCAACTGAAAATACCCTTTCCATACTAATAAACTAATAAACTCTTATCCTACAACTGTAACAGAATTGGATGAATAAGGACAGCAAGTGAAAAAGGAAAAAGAACAATTCTGACATAATTGTTCAAAACTGTACAGAAATATACATTGACTGACTGAAAGTTTCTGCAACCTTGAGAAATATTCACATTTCTGTATGAAATGCAAACATCATCATTATTTTAGCATGACCTGTAAAAGAGAGAAGCCACCAAACAAATTAAAAATAGTGCATTTTTCTAACTGAAGAAAATGATCCAATATTACATATCTGTGACTAAGGATGTAAACCTATGTACTAGTTGTTATTATAAAGTCCACACTGGGTTGCGCAAAGGCATCTGGTCTAATTTAAACAACAGAGGTCTATCAAAGTTTGATCTTCACAACACATACAGTATATATGTCAAAACCTTTATTCTTTTAGGAGTTTTATCTCTGCCATAAACAGTTAGATGGATTGTGTATAAATGGAACAAGATCTTAATCTTCTGAAGACCAGTTGAGCAACTGCAGACCTCTTTTGGTTAATGTTCATAATGTCCATAAGTATAATTGGGCTTATTGGGTCAGCGAAACAATAACCTAACAGACCACAATTTGTTTCACCCATTAAAGAAAAATAGGAATAACTTGAAGGATTTGGTATAGCTTTTAAGTTTTGACTTAAGTCCAATGAAAATGTTTAAGAAAGAATCACATGGGAGAGTCTCTAACATATGAGACACAATTGAAAAAAAGTACTGCAGTCTGATGTGCAAAACTGATTAAATTCATGAAAACATTTTGCTGCTGTTATTTCTGCAAAGGAATTAGCAAATTAGCACATCATCCTGAAACCTACAAACATTTGAAATGGAGCCTTACACCTAAATGATTAAATGGCCAAGAAAATCATTTCTTGGTCTTCTGCATTTAATGAAATCTGATATTTTCTATCTTGTTTGTGCAGAAATAAAAACAATTCTACAGTGTTCACTCAGTTTTAGATGTAACTGCACAAGCTAAATGTCCACTGTTAACACATTCACACCAAAGAAACTTAACTTCTGATCAATAACTGTTTCTGATATTCCCTTTTAAGACGTTACACATTTTTACAACAAGAATTGAACTTTAAAAGGCAGGTAAGTGAGTTACCTTTGGACAGAGCAAGACCGTTGATGACCCATGATTCCAGTTAATATTTCAAAGGTATGGATCTTTAAGCATAAACCTTGACAATTAGGCAGATAAAAAGTGCCTACCTGTTTCTGTCCATGCTCTCACCATCTTTAAAGTATACAAAAGCAAAATTCTTTTTATTTTTTTTCTTCCCAAATTGTTAGAGTCACTATTGAATCAGATTTGCTGCTTATATGCCAGTATCTGACCCAACAATGAGCCTTACTAATTTTTCACCTTTGTAGGAAATCTGTGAATAAACAGTCCCCGCTTAATGTGGATTTTAGAAATTTGAGTCGGGAACAGACTTTAAAGTTTGAGCAAGCATTATAAAATAAATATGTTTATAAAAATATTTCCTCTCCCATTTATGTGGCACTATCTATTAAAAACTAATACGTCTGTCAGTGTTTTAGATTTGGAAACATAGGCTAACAAAATGAGAAGTGAATATGCAATTAACACATCATTTCACTCAAATGTTTTGTTTTAATATGTCACCTAATTCATATCTAATCTAATCATATCTAATCATATCTAATTGTTGCAGAGGCAATGAAGTCAATCAGGTTAAGGACAGATATTATCTATATGAAATCATATTATTTATGTTATAGTTTTGCCCACTGCGTCTGCAAATGATGCTGAATAGAGATAAACAACACCTCTACTATGACTGATCAATAAAAGAACAAGCCAGAGACAGTATTACGTCTCTCATGTCATCCATATAGTTTCCCAGATTGGGTTATTCCATGTCTAGGGCCATTGGAACCATTGGATTTGCCTGTTACATTGACAAACATCTCTGCTGTTGTAATGTCCCAGTAATGAGTGTGAATATATCACATGAACACAGAAACAGCGTTCTCTAACACACTGAATTGCTTTCATCAACAGCAATCTTACGTAGGCTATTACTTTTGCTAATCCAAACATTCAACAGAAAATTAAAGACAGAAAGGATTTGAAGAATAAATACATGATTGACAATAATTCTTAATAATGGAAAATGACTAAAAGTAAAAAGATAAGAATATTCTTGAAGAATGGTAAGAGAAAAAAATGAAAGTAAAATGTTGATGCCACAGGTCGGAAAGGGAAACAGGTTTTTTCTGACATCTGTTGAACAGCCCTCAATTAATCTGCTGCCTGTTTCTAAAAGGTAACAGATAGGGAAGGGCGCACAGCAATATTGCCACCTGAAAACCCTGCAGTCTGGGTGCAGCGTGCGAGCAACAGGTAACATGATGGGAGGATTTTCCTGGAATAACAGAGAGGCATGGGGAGGCCAGAGTTCTGATGAGGGCTGTGAAAAGCCCTTCAGGAGTAGATGGTAATGACTTCACGCCCTCCTCCACGCACAAGGAGGACCCGATTTAGACCTTCAGTGAGCACTTCAAGGAACTCCATGTCTGAGACATTCAGAGTGAAGGATTACAGCTTTCTGGACTCTGCATATAATGGTAACATCATCCAATATGTTCCAGCCCTTTTCAGCTTATGAATCCCACAGATCAGGAAGGAAAGTATCATTGAACACTATTTTATGTATTACATTACTGATTATGCTGTATCTATGTTTTCATGCTGTCTATTTACAAAATGATTTTTCCACTTGTAAAAAAAACAGATGACCTGATCTAACTCTAAAATATATTGAAAACATTAGGTGGAGGATACAGTTTTCATCACCAACTCGATTCTTTGGTGCTCCAGGCATGTTGAGCAGGACAAGTTTTGCCTCCTTGGACTTCTTTGTGATGACCTCATTGAGCCGCATGGCTGTGTGCATGCGCCTCACATCGCTCTGGTTCCTGATGAGAGAAGAATAGGTCTGGCTGGGTTTGATTCAGAAATGGACCTTGTAGTTGCTCAACTCAAGCAGCTTACAGAGTGTTCATACTTACAAGTTCTCCCATTCCCTGAAGCATGATGGAAAGAAAGTAATATCTGAGTTACATAAAGGAGAACTGCCAACGCACTCAGGAAACTGCAACTTTTGGTGGTTTGCTGGATTTTCTTATTATCAGCAACGTTATATTCACTCTCCTTTATAAGGTACACCTGTTCAGTTGGCAAATCAGCCAACATGTGGCAGACATGGTGAGTAAAATTTATTGAAGTTTAAACCAGTTATCAGAATGACTGGATGTGGCTTGATGTTTTTTTGTTGCCAGATGGGCTGGACTGAATATTTCAGAAACTGCAGAGATTTTTATGCACAACCATCTCTAGGGTTTATGGGATCCACCCTGCCTTGTATCAGTGGTTCAGACTGGTGGTGGTGTAATGGAGGATATTTTTTAACCCAATAACTTTAACCCAATAAAGCCAAATGTATGATATATAATACATGCTGTTTCTGAAACATTTTGCATCACCTTTTGGTAAAAACGTTGCTAAAAACCCTGTTGTAAACAATATGATACTTGTCTTCTGCTCCCTAATTGACACCAGGTCGCAGAGGACTACACTATAATAATTTTGACATGTTGTTTGGTAATAAGTGGTAGATATGCAAAGACGAATTTTGTTCATCTTCCCCCCACATTTTCTTGAAAGGCCAAATTAAGACCTCAGATTTTAAAACTTGGGCTTCTTTCCCCATTATTTCATGGTCTGGTCTTTAAAGGGTTAAGTATCTTAGTACCAGTTGAGCATGGTTTGGGTGTCACTGCATATCATGACCATCTCTTTATGACCCTATTGTACTTATCTTTTGATGGTTACTTACACCTCACACCTTATTAGAAAGCTCAAATGATCTCAAACTGATTTCTTGAACATGACAGTGAGTTCACTGAACTCTAATAACCTCCACAGCCACCAGATCTCAATCCAGTAGAGCACCTTTGTGGTAGAACCAGAGATTTGCATCATGTTTGCAGCAGCAGCTGCATGATGCTGTCATGTTCTTATGGACCAAAACATCTGAGGAATGTTTCAAACATCTTATCAAATATAAGAATTAAAGCAGTTCTGAAGCTGCCATGCCACTCACGGTTTCATGCTGAAGAGATCTTTGGTCCCCTCTGGTGTCGGTGCTAAATGGGTCTTCCCCTTGTCACCACCCTTGCTGTCTGTCCAGGTGGCAGCGCCTCCTGCTGGTGGGGTGGCAGGTGATGTGGGGCTGGTAGGGCTGGTGGGTGTGGAGGCATTCTTATTGTGGATCAGCTGTACCTGTTTTGGGTTGGAGACAGCCTCAGACTGAGAGACAAACACGTGACATGACAGTGTGACAGGGTGAAAGAGTGAAGAGAGACACCTGTCAGAAAAGGTGAACCTCTGGAAACCAGTGAAAAATCACTGAGCAGCAACAGGAAAGGGTAAAACTGTGCTGTGATAGCTGCCCATGAGACGAAGGAGACCAACCACATAATAAGGAAACAGAAGATGGAGAATGTAGAGACACAACAGGTGTGGAGGGAGAGAGGAGTTACCTCATCTTCTGGCTTTTCAGCCACTCCAGCTCCCTCCTCTGTGCTATGCTGGGGCCGCAAGGTGAGTGGATTTTTACGCCGGATGGACCCACGGGATGAGTCTGTAATGCTCTGGATCTGTAAATGGAAAGGAAATGCCTTGCTTGATTTCTAATTTCCCTCTGGAGCTCATTTGCTTTCCCTTCAAATCAATGAAGACAAGTCCAAACAACTTATCCAATTATTCGCTGCCTAAGAGAAGATATTTCAGGCACATAAGGTGATAATGACAAGGTTTGTTCTAGCGATACATAACATTGATGTTTCTTACTTACCTCTCTCTCCATCTCATTCTTTGTCAGATGCATCTGTTTAAGGATCTGCGATCGTTGTTCCATTATCAGCGTCTTCTCGTAGGTGTAAGCTGAGATGTCATTTTCAAGCTTTAGGGGAAAGATGTCATCAAAGTGTTAGATTGATGCTAAATGCTAAAGTATATGGATTGTATGTTTAGATCTTTGAATGAAAGATCATAATTGCTGTTCAGTGAACAGGAAGAAATCCTCTCCCTGCAGGGTTTGTCGTGTCAGACAAATCTCTCACCATCTCCACCACTTCCACCGCAGCATCGATACGCAGGTGATAGAGGAAGGTGATGAGGTCTTTCTTCATCTGAATGCTGTTGTCATCCAGTTGAGCTACAGTGAATATACGCATTTTGCACTTCCTCCACACCTGTGGCACAAAAACATAAACTTTTATAAATGCTTCACTTTGAATTGCTCCTTAAAGATACGTCCCCCTCTTCTGACTAATTTCTCCCCACAAAGTCAACAGGAAACCCTGTAAGTGTAAAGTGTACACATCATCTTGCTCCCCACCTTATGTTGGCGCAGCAGGAAGGGCAGAAGCATCAGCATGCCTCCATCATGGACAATCCACCAAACATCTATGTGGCCCTCAGTGAAGCGCTCCCCATTGGATGGATAACTGGAGATATTCTTCGGAACCAACAAGGCCAAACTGGCAATTGTTGTCTCTCTAACCACCTCTGCAGATGGAAAAAGGAAATGTGAAATAATGAAGGCCTGAAAAAGAATTGACTCAGTTTTTTATTATTGATTTGCTCCAACCATATAAGGCCCAGAGTCCAACCCAGCCTGGATTAATAAGTGAAAGACCTGGGAAACTCAAGATCTAGACTGAATAAATGAATAAACCTCAAACAGTCGTAGATTTGACTCATGTAGTGCATGTACATAGAAAAAAAGTTAAATCTTCACTCCATCAGATTTCCAGTGATTACAAACCACAAGTTTATTATGCAACTCAGTCAATTATAAACAATCTGATGTTGTTCTTCCAGTGTACCTTAAATATTAGGCATCTGCCAGCTGACATTATACAGTGACTGTGGCATTTTCTACATTCCCTGTTAAAACATTGCATTTTTCATCACCATTTAAATAAGATAATTAATGCTGCTATGTCTACATTTACTGTCATAAAACTTTTGTCCAGTTTCAACAAAAATGCTAGAATACCATACAGATGTGACAATACATAATTATCCAACTCTAACCATTTAAACATTCAAACATTTTAAACATTAATATATAGAATAATTCTAACCTTAAAAATGTACTTTTAATTGTTAACTGTAACCATTAGTTAGTGGGAATGAAGGAGAAAAGTAGAAAAGATACAGACTGAGGAAAAAACTTAAGAGTCAGAGTTTCAAACAACAACATCTCATTTAATGATTTTAAATGTGATGCCACTCACTATCCATTTTCCTGAAGCTCACAGAAGTTGTAACATGTCAAAGTCAGCAACATTTCTGACTGTCAGAAACAGATTTTAATGTTGCAATCAGACAACCCACAGACTCCCGGTGAAGAGGCATTTTTATTTTGTATTGTACCCTATGCACCATAAACATGATAATTCCACTAACTTTGCTGGTTTTATGTAGATATGATATCAAGGTAGTCATAAAATGAAATGGGCAGCACATTCCACAGTCTAAACCTCTTTGATTTTTTCATTTCAACAGTAGCCTTACCGATGAAGTTCCTGAACTGCTGGTAGTACTCCGGCTGTTTCCAGTTACGAGGCCAGCTAACCATCACCGTGTTGTGCTTCAGGCCTCCCAGTCCTCCCACCTGGATCAAATGAGAGGTCCCATCTCTCAGATTGGAGGAAAGAACCAGTTGAGAGAACCCCTTCACCTTCTCTGTCTCCATCAACTTACGCAAAGACTGCAGCCAAATGGAAAGAAGGAAAGTCAGCTGAGAGAAAGTATATCTGGTAATGTTCTGTGGTCAAGCAACAACATTTGAGTAATATGAGTCTATTGCGTATGCTTCAAGTGGAATTACAGACCTGGTCTGCTTTCTGGGCTTCAGTGTAGTTGTCAAGGTAGGTTCCTTGAATACAGGCACCAACAATGGTCAGACCTTTGCCTGCTTTCAGCTGATTGGTCAAGGAGAGAAGACGGGGCTGCTCCACATTCTGTTCAGCATCCATACTCACCAGAACCAGGATCTGAGGTCTTACATTAAAAAAGCAGCATGTCAGTGAAACAAAGCAGTGAAAAATCCACAGAATCCCACTGCTAAACTTAATACCAAGACTCAACACGCAAAATTAACTTTTTTCAACCTTTTATCATGTCATTCCCTTCCCAAATACATGTACCACGAGAGATGCTTTTAGTCATTCCTGCATATTTGAAAAATCCCTGAATTCCCTGTGGAAACCACCGAGGGGCGGCAAAACAGCTGCTACTGCATAGCACCTCCCACTCTGCAAAGGTCCTCCCCCTCTCTTGCTTCCCTCACCATCATCTACTTCCACCCTCCAACTCTCAGCTCCAACAATGTGCTGAAGGGGGTGTGTTGGAAATGGTCGGAGAATCTTAAAAACACAGAGGCGAATTCTCAAGGCATCATAAGCTGCTTTTGGACAGAGACGTTCTAAGAAGGTAGTTCTAAGAACTGTTAACCATGAATTTCGTTGTAAGAACCGTCCTTCCCCAGGATAGCCGTTTCGCTTTGTATTTGCACATCAGTCAGGGACCTTGATAGGGATCGATGTGACCCAACCATCTGTGACAGTAACTCGTTACTCTAGCTCCACACAGTAACAACACAAAACCCGGAAAAAATCAGTATAAAACAAAACACCACTACGGAGCAAATGTGGACAGCGAGGACACCACTGTGTTCTTTGTCTGCAAGATGGGATTATTAATCATGCACGATCACATCAGGCAGCTAACATTGAGGTTGGAAGAACACAATGAGAGCCAGGAGAAGAATAATCGAGCGGAGGCCGATACTTCGTTTCATGAATGACAAAAGTAGAGCGCTGCATCACAGACAAAGGAGACAACGCATAACTTATTAAAGATGCATAGATTGTATCCATGTCTTATGAGTAATCATATCAGATACTATTCCACTGTTTGCATTGAGCAGATCATAGTTGGTTAGATCCCAGTTACATTATTATGGTTATAGGAACTGAGGGACATGGTCCCTTGTTACTAACTGTTCAAATGAGCGCAAAAAAACCTTCTATTCCTAAAAGGGTTATAGGAACTTCAAAAGCTTCCTACATTGGGAAGGTAGCAATATACAGATGCAAGTTACATTTCTTTTGAGTGTTTTTTGTCTATATACAGCATTTTCAAATCAATTGAAAGTAAAATGTTAATTAGATAGAAAAAAGTGTTTTTTGTGCCTGAAAATTACTGAACTAACCTCCAGTTCTTGGTGTGAGGTGGTCCCTCCTCCAGCCTCATCAGAGCGAATCGGGCAGCGCTGAGAGAAATGCCTCGTATGCCATCACCCCACTCCTTCTCAGCTCTGTTTTACAGAATATTATTAGTAAGCACATGGTGCATCTGGATTATTGTGGTATAGGACTATTCATTGAGATGTATGCTAATTTAAAATCCTGTAGTGTTATGAAAAACAATTAAAGTCTGGTGTTGTCATGAAAACTTACCCACAGAATTCAATATATTTATAGATGCAGGTGGCAATGCCCATGGCAACGATAGCGTAATACCAGGAACAGATGAACATGAGCGACAGGCATAGGCTCATACCCAGAAAAGATAAAGCCCTATGGATGACACAACATCACGTTAGGTTTTAGTGATAGATAGATAGATAGATAGATAGATAGATAGATCGATAGATAGATAGATAGATAGATAG
>JAVQJG010248577.1:0-11848 GCA_036024015.1 Craterocephalus amniculus | reverse complement strand
CCCCCCCCCCCCCAAACAGCCGGATGAATAGATTGATTGTTTCTCTGATTAAAATGGACAGATTTGAGAGGGAGGGAGAGCATGTGTGGTGACAGTTGGTCCCATCATGTGACGTCCTGTTGGCAGAGGGATCTGGGAGTGGTGGTTGGCTGGATGTCATTACTAGGTCACGCCTGATTGGACAGTGGTCAACGGCACAGCCACACCCCTCTGTGGGGAAGCTAATCTCTAGGTAGCAGCCTCACAAAATAGAGGATGGTGCTTCAACGTGTGTACATGTGCATGTGTGAGGGAACTTCACCCTGAACTCACAATAGTGCCAGTTCATGGCTGCAGCTGAGACCCCCGCCCCCACCCCTGCACATGTACAGTATTTGATATCCCCATCAACACCCACCTTTCCAGTTTCCCCACTGATAATTTCCTCCTTTTTCAATGCTGTCATCATTTTGGTCATTTTGAGAGCGACTTTACACCACAAATATCCAACCGAGTACATGCTTTCATGCTATAATTGAAATGCAGTTTATGAACTCTGACATCCAAATGCTGTTCCAGCTGACACAGTTTGTGGTTACAGCTTCATCTCCTCAACGGTCAAAGCACAGAACAGGAAAAGCCTCTGCGAGCAATGATAAATGACTGATTACAACCAGAGGAAGACTTCATACTGCTGCGCTATCAACCATCGCCACTGAAGAAGGAAAAAAAATGACTGTGCTCACTTTTAGCTCTTTGTTTTTTTTATTTGATGTCCTCAGCAAATATCTTTGCATCTTTTAAATGGCTGTTTGCCTATGAGTATCCTTTTCATGTCTGAATGAATTTTTTACTTGTTCAGACAAATGTATCAAATAAAATTGGATAACTCGCACTTTTACTTCCTTCTTCCTTTTCCTTCTTCTTTTTATCCTAAACTAAAGATCGATGCATACTTATACATATTGATTTAGAATCAGGAAATCTTTGTACAGCATTCTCTGAAGATATACCAAAGAAGTTTTATTGACACATACTAAATTCTTTTTACCTTTTACAGACATCCATATGCCGATAGCCACAGAGGGTGTGCAATATGGAGTTCAGTGCCTTGTCCAAGGACACTTCAACATGTAGTTTGGGGACTCGATCCTCTAACTTTCTGCTTGGCAGACCACTGCTCTTCCTCTTCTTGTATCTTTTTTTCCATCTTTCACTTGCATTGTTTATTTACTGTAGGTTTCTAATACAATCCCAGACTTCTTATTTAGTGCTGGCTGTAATTCTCTTCCATATATCAGGTGCTTTTTTCCATTGTTTTGAATCTGAATTTACCTTCAAAGGATGTGGTGACACTTGAAATACATCTCTGAATTAAGTTATTGCTATAACAGCCCTGTGGGTTTTTTTCATGGGTAAAATAAATCTCTGACAAGCATACCATGCATTCACATTACTGAACATGTTTACTTCCACTGCAGGATACTATTATCTCGACATTTTACAGTAAACATATCTGCATGAGGTCACAGTTCAGGGTACGGAGCATAATGACTATTAACCTGGAAAAACAAGCCGGGGTTAACTGTTATTCCTTTACATAATTAAAGAGCTTATTGTTTTAAGAGGTGCCACCTTAAACATATTTGAATCAAATATGAGTAGATGCCAGACAGCTGGCAGCAAGCAGCCTGTAACTTCAAAATCACTAAGTCATTATGTTGAGAAACAGGCAACCACAGAAGTTCTCTCTTTTCCTATGTCGGTCATATCCTTTTTCTCTACATGGGAACTGTGAGTCA
This sequence comes from Craterocephalus amniculus, assembly GCA_036024015.1. Taxonomy (NCBI): domain Eukaryota; kingdom Metazoa; phylum Chordata; class Actinopteri; order Atheriniformes; family Atherinidae; genus Craterocephalus; species Craterocephalus amniculus. The sequence goes on along the minus strand of JAVQJG010248577.1, from coordinate 10,067 downwards.
AACTTGTCGCATGTCCTCTGACATGCAGTATGGCCTCTTATCCGATTCGCTTTGGATATTGGCCACGATGCTCTAATGATATGGTCAGATAACTGACTATATAGACAGTCAGAGGCAGAAGAGGAGACACAGATAGAGAGTTGAAGCCCATTTCCTGAAAACAATATTGATCTGATCATCTCCTCCCCACTTTTTGCTTCTTTCCCACAGGCCTCTGAGGAAATGGGTGAGTGACAAAGACAGGGGATAGGAAAGAGACGGAGAGATTGGAGACAAAAGACAGATGAGGGAACGACGGCATCACAAGAGAATTCTTCTTCAGGGCCATATTTTGGTGCTACAGTAGTGGTGAGGAGATCGGATTAATAATATATCCATACAATCTCGCAAGTGGTGGGGCTCCCAAGCACTCTATCATGACCACAAATGCACAAGCTGCAGTAAATCACTTTAGTTGGAAAGCCCTCCGAATGCTCTATCCGTCCATCTGAAATGCACACCTCTCATGCTCGAGTTCATCGCTATCAATCAGAAGCTATTAGGCCCGAAAGAAAAAAAGGAAAGACTGATAAAACCTTCTCAGAAGTGCATCTTAATTGATGCCTCATCCATTCTTCATATCCCGATGGTACAACATTGACGTGATCTACAATCTCATCAGGAGGAAATTAACCAACTCAACAGGCCATGCTAGTGAGACCAACCAAATAAATATACCGAACCTGTCTGACCGCTCACATTACAGGCCCCAGCCCGCTTCCTTGTACTCTCTCTGTGCCTCCTTCGGGAGATTTTTAGCCGAACATTTTAGTGCAGTCTATCGTATAATTTCAGCTCATCTCAAAGAAGTAACCATTGCCTAAAAAAGGATCCAGTTTCTAAAGTCGATGAACTAAAGTGTTTCTTGTACTTTTGCCAAAATGACATCTGAATTAGTCTTTGCCTGACTTGTTGCAGTAACTTTGACATCATATCACACTGCACCATAAAGCGGACTCTGCTAATGCTCCTGGATTATGCTGATCAAACAAAAAAATTAGTTGCTGCATTACAAGATGAACATAAATGGCAAAAATGTTAACATGGAAACATACACAGAATAGGTTGCGCCTCATCTTGTGGTATTTCTAGACAGGAAGTACTTTGTTTAATTCCTAAAACTGCCAGTGTAAGTTAAAGTACCTCCTGTTTGTGGGTCAAGTCTGCAAGGCCTGAAGACGATCATTGTTCACAGGAGAACTTCTTTCTTGCCCTGGCTTGCACTTGGCTGTTTCGTCTTTTGTTTCTTTTGTTGTTTCTTTTCCACTTTCAGAGAAATTAACTTTAAAAAAGAGCAACTTAACAAGATAGTATTTTCTTATTCAAGAATGGTTTTTTTAATTGTAGCCCGTGGTGAAGGGGCAGCAGCACACAATACTTGCCAACAATCTGTCTGACCATCATCATAATATATGTAAGATAAAAGATTGCACGGAAAGCACCATTGCAGGATTTCTGCAGTCTTTTTATGGGATGTTGGTCGGGTGTAGTTTCTGTTTCTTTTCAAAGTCCAACTTCAGCAATTAATCATTAAAACTCCCAGAAACTCAGGTGGCTTGTTGCCTTAGCTCAGCGGGGCCTGGCAGAAAGCGAGCAATGCTTGGCTGAAATTGTACAAAACAACTCGATGCTTGAATGCAGTAACTATAGACCAGGCAGGTTGGTCCGCTTGAGAAAAGTTCAATGTGAAAGGAAACCAAATCCACCTAAGCGATCAGTGAATCAAAGACAGATCCCAAGACTAGTCTTGTGCTTTAAACTGTTTTGTAGTTATGGTGCTCTGTATGGTGCTTCTTGAAAACAGTAAAACTGTGTGCCCGATCATGTTAACAACTGTCTCCACTGGGAATGAACATATGAAAAAAGACTGAAAGTTCCATTTTTAAACATTTGATGACGTATTTGTGGGTACCACAAATTGCATTCTCTGTAATCGACCTCAGTTTAAGTCAGTATAAAGACGCAAGTTTTCAGGCATATCGGACCAACTCCTTCCGGATCTACTAGCATTCATCCTTAACAGCTTTTGAGAAAACCTCTGCCTGTCCGCCTTCTGCCATAGGCATGCTCGCTGCTAACCTGTAAACAATTCATGAGAGGCCTCTTCATATTTCATGGGGTGGAAATGGATGTTTCATGTCAGGTGGGAGGAAAAGTCAAAGCAGGAGAAACAAAGCAAATAGAAAAATCACTTGACTGGTGACAAGAACCAAGACAAAAGCATGAGATCAGGGGAAAACAAGAAGATGATAGAATCTGTGCCCTGGACTTCTTTTCAGCTCATCTCAGCACAATTAACTTCCATCTCACCCTGTTCGATAGCTGGACTAACCTTGGCAAGATGTGCCGCTTCTTGGGCACCTTGAACTGTCTAAAATAGAACGATGAAAGGAAATAAAAGAAAGGATGAAACAAAGGCCAACAAATGAGGAAGAGGGGGAAAAAATGAAGGAGAAAGACAGAGAGTCACACAATCACTCGGATCAGCTAATGAATGTACAGCGGCGGGTGGCGGCTTCTCCACAGGGAGCTGCCCTTATAACCGACAGGGCCTAGCTGGGTGTAGTAATTGAAAGTAATGATAATTAATATCATCGGCATAATCACCATTCCTTATTACAGGGAGGATGTTTATTGCTTCTTCTGAAGGGGAGAAATAAAGCCCAGTTTGTTCAAAAGAGGGGGAATCTCATTAACCTTTTAGCTATCCTAATCTTGTTTAATATTCGGAAAATAGAAAAGCTAAAACTGTTTTGCAAGAATGGCGGGGTTATTATTAATAAAGATTGGGGGGGGGGGGTCAATCTGGTGTTTTTCCTCTCTGTTGAACTGAGAACTTATGTTAAATCTGGATAAATTGGATTTGATGTTATGGATAACAAGTCAGGATTAACATACCCGAGCCTCCATGCATCACAGGAATGTGCGTTTTCAGATATGTGCAGCCAATAACGATTAGACAGCGCCGCATTTGAGAAGCAAATTAAGGTAGTCAAATGCAGGAGATAAGCAGAAGACTATGACCAGGAACGAAGTAAGACCTCGATTTATGCTCACTACAGGCTGGTGATACATCAACCCAGCTAATGTCTGAGGAGTGGAAAGAACAATCTCAAACTTACAGCATAATACGAGAATGAATATCATGAATATATTTCCATTTGTTGGAGTCAAATATATTATGTATTGCAAGAAGAAACATGGAGCCATATTAGTTACATTAAAAATTCCATGACTTGATACTGGCAGGGAGTTTAGTGAGGACTATGACCCCACCATCCTGTGCACCGTGTTTTCCACCACATTTAAACTGCAACCCCTTTATACCGAGCTTGGAAAGCTATGGAAAATATGGTCCTCAGGGATGACAAGCTAAAACCCAGAATGCAGAACACCCCCCTTATTCACCCTCATGTAACCTCTTCAAAAATAGAAACCATATAGTTATTCAGTAAGTTCAAGTACAATGACATGCCTTTCAATTGCAAATCAGAGCAAAGCTGCAAATCTGAATAGACAATCAAGTGAGGTTGCTTCCATAAACACAAGCCTCACGGTAAACCCAGTCCGGCCTATTAGGGAAGGGACATATGTAGCTAAATTACTGCATGCACCCAGGGGATATGCAAATGCACAGGATCTCCTGCATGACTTACCTTTTTTTTTTCTTTATCATGCAAACCATGTTGGAATGATAAGGCTGGCGAGAAACGCACAGGGATAGTGGCTCTGTATGTGCAAGTGAATGACTCTCTTTTTGTAAGGAGGTTATCAAACACTTTCCTAATAACCACCGTTTTAACTTTTGTAATGCCGAAGGATTACTGAAATTGTTCAGATAACCGAGGCTGAAGTAGAATGAGGGAGTCAGGGGGAGTTTGTGCAGTAGTTTAACTGTCAAGTATTTTGTTCAGTTTACAGAGTTTTCTGACTCGCAGGAATAGATTTTTGCCAAGAAGAAACGAAAGAATTTACAGCCGATCGTCTGGCTGTTCACAATTTGTTTTGTAGTTAGTCTTTGCACCGGAGGAGCTGTTTGAAATACACATCTGCATTGGTGCAGCGAGTTCTTCGAGTAATTAGATATAGATTAGTATTGATTTACCATAATTAAATAGATTGAAAAGGAAACGCACAAGTAGCTGCTGTCCCCACTTATTTTCAAGGCCATCTGTTTTTTTTCGGCTCTCTTTAATAGCCTCTATTTTCATCTCTGACACATACCCTCTCTGCGTCTTTCATTCTCGCTCATTCCTCGTGGAAGCTCACACCCTCTCTTTCTCTCCGTCGTTAGACCACCCAGACGGCCGTCCCTGTGTGCTCCAGCTGTTCCCCTGCTGTGGCTAGAGTTTGCGTTACTTTGTTTCCGCATGATTGAGGCAGCCCCCACCTCGACCCATCCAAGCCCGTTCCTTTTTTCTGTTGCACCGTGCTTTCCCCATGTGTTTTTCCTCTCGCTGCTCGGGCCCAAAAAGAATGGAAGAGAGGCTGCTTTTGTGCCCGGTGCAGGTGTCCTGGGTGGGTGAAAAGGGGGCTGCAGAGGCTGTGGCTGCCTACCGTTGGGGGTGAGTTTTTTCAGCCAAGGACACCCCCCCCACCCCCCACCCCCCACCCCCCCCACCTGTGGCAGGTCTTGACCCACATGAGTCAGCCAGTCATTCCTAGACTATGGAAGCTTTGTGGCCGATCGTCATTATTCTCTGTGTGGCTACATACACACAATAGACCTGTGCTACTACAACGCTGCTTCTTCCTCATCAGCAGTTCACGGTTAGCTGCTCATCCACTCAGCACTCCAGTCCACACTGGTTTTACTTGATTATCAGGAAGAAGAGTGTCCCATGGGGAAACTGAGTTTACAGTTTATACTGTATATGGACTTTCTAAATAGCCTATATAAAAAGGCGATTAAATAGAAATATTTGATGGGTGACAGTGACAAAATACTGGCAAAGTGAGACAATAGCATAAATTAGAATTTTAAACATTTCACTTTTTTATTTTCTTACCCATTGACATGGCTGTTGGGTGATCTTACTAAATGGCCGCCTAAAAACACAAAAATAAAGGGCTCAGCTTTTGTATGTGGTGCACGTTCTCTATTAACTAATGGAACTAGCATATTAAAAATGTTTAAAATAAATAAACAAAGCTTACCTATTCAATACCCTTTGATCATCTAAATTTTCTTACAGGCCGGAGTTTGCCAGGTTAGGCTTACGCTGGATTGCAGTTGCCAGGTGAACAAGCAAAGATCTGCCTCATTAGTGAAACACAATAACTGCCTCCGGGGCTGAAATAAAAGCGAGTCATTCCTTGGCTGTAATCCTCAGACGGTTTTGCATTTAGCTTCCAGATGGGTCAACTTACAGCCCGGTGAGAAGCATACCCTGAGGACAATTTCGCCCTAGAGCCTGAGGGCGTGGATATTCGTCCTGTTAATCCTGCCGTGCAGCACCGCGGCTAAGGAAGTGAATTCTTCAATGTTTGAATGGAGTCAGAAGGCAAAACTGTCAAAGATGTTTTGCGTAACTTTCTAACTTGCAGTCGAATGTTTGACTGAGCTTCTGTCTGTCTCATCTTCAGTGTTTGACAAACTTGAGATGAGTCTACACAGCTGGAGCTTGTTCTGTGGTGGCTGGGGATTTTTCTCAAGCTGAAGGTGTCCAATTATCCGTAGTGTTAGAGAGGGGACTCTCAAAGTCCCTTCAGGAGGGGAGGTGAGTATCTGCATGTGTGTGTGTGTTGGGGGTGCCGCTGAAAAATAAATTGTGTTTGTGATCCCAAATGAGTCCCTGAACAGTGCAAAGTGAGAGGTGGGGGTGGGTGTGGAGAAGGTTAGCCTCACTTTAATGAAATGACTTCTACGATTACAATTCTGGCAGGAGCAATTTAAAGCCACCATGACCTCCAGCTTGTCTACCAATCGTCAAAAATCCAGGACACATTTTCTGAACCGCTTAATCCAAGTGGGTCGCGGGTGTGCTGGAGCCTATCCCAGCTGTCAAGGGGCGAGAGGCGGGGTACACCCTGGACAGGTCGCCGGTCTGTCGCAGGGCATTTTAGTTAGCGAAAGCGGCTAATTATTAGCTTTTTCTGCCAATGGGGTTAACTTTCGTAACTTCCGGAATCCAATCAGCCAGTAAGAACATTCCCCTAGGGAATCCGGGGGAATGTTATTTTAATATTTCATAGAAAGATTAAAATAATAATAGGTGTAGCTCCTTTATTTTATTATAACATGACTCAAGCAGTTTAATGGTATTTACATTTACTGTTGATGTACGTTAACAATAATAATAATAATTTTGAGTACTTTTTTCTGTTACTTTTAGCCGTTCATTTTTACAATTACTTTTGGTAAGCTAATTTATTGGCTATTTATGAGTTTATAAAATAGTCTAGCTGTCTTATTTATAGTCTAACTATCTAAAATATTTGTCCATTTCTGAGCCATTTTGTCAGCATTGGCTTGCTTTAATGCTTGGCATCTACATTGTGTTCAAGCTACGTACACTACCTGCGCCCAAAATATTCAATATGGCTGCTGGTGGGATTGGGTGACAAATATCACCTGAGATGAAAAGTGGTATGTGTCAACAAGGAATGTTCGTGACCTTGTGGAGAATTTCTGACTTATAGAAATGGTCAGGTTTCAGCTTTCACATTGTTGCTATGCCAGGGAAAGTCCCAAAATCAAGGCTGGTCTCCAGGATTTGTCAAGGAAAATGAAGTGCAGTCGACCCAAAGCAACATTCTGGCTGTACGGAGACAGGTTAGCACTTACAGTTCATATTTTACTTTAATGTCTGCAATTAAAACCTTAAAAATGAGTTTTTACTGTTTGTTTTTATGTTTCAGTGTCTCTTGGCGGTTCATTTAAGAGTATAAAGTGAATGCAGATGAATAAAAAAACCAAAGACGCATTACATCAGTGAAACTGGAATTCTTGGCACTAAGCCATCCAAGCCGAAAAGACAGTGAGGTGGAAGTGAAGATGGATGGAGAGAAAATTGCAGCCAAGTCTATATCGCCCGCAGCAGAGATAATCAGATCTTACACTCTTCTAACTACTAAGTACTTACAGCTTTTTTTTCTCTACTGCGTGTGGGCAGAGCTGAGCCAATGCTAACAGCCTCGAAAAACTCATCAGAGGGAGTGGGGAGAGTTTCAGATAAGGAAATAAACACGCTGTCAGTAAATGTATGACCAGCAAAATCTTGTTTCAGCTCAGGAGAGTCAAGCAAAACAAAACTATACAGAAAAAATATAAGATATATGAAAAGCGGACTGGCACGTTCAGGAAAACGACTCGGATCAAAGCTATGCACGTGCACACCTCGCCTGCAGCTCCCGGACCAATAACCCCGTCAGCATGAGCAGCAAGACGAGCAGCATGGCAGCGCTGCCACTGTCTGTCCGCCGCCTTGTCATATAAATCCTTAAAGCACAACTCCCTGGCACACCCTGAGGTGTGGATGAATGTCCTGTCACCGAGTGCACAGATGTTGTACGTACAGGCAAATAAAAAAAAATTTATAACAGAGATCATATAAACCTTCGTCTGTCAAGAACATGTGACGGGTAATGGGAGCGTGTGCTGACAGCGACAGTATTATTGGGCTGTTGAGGACGGCTGCTGATGCTGAGGGGCGTGCAGAGGCCGGAGGTGATGACGGACGAGGGTTATGCTCTTGTAACAGCTCGTCTATGAAAACACTGGAGTCGGTACAAGTGTTCTACAGGTATGCATGTGAGATCACATAAAGTTTGTCGCCTACTGTGGTCTGCCCTTTGATTCGAAGTCTTTAACTTTATTAAAAGAAGCAATTTCCATGCCTTTGTTGAGAAACTATTAGAAATTAGGTCACCTTGAACTCCTGTTACTCTAATCCATGCTGATATGGTGGCTGCAATAGAAGATTAAAGCCAAACTTGTGCAGCAATAAACATTTGTGCAACATTTAATTGTTATAATGACTAAAATGTATATTAGGGAATGCCAAGACAAGTTGAAAACAATTCTTTTAAAGTGATTTATTACAGCGACTCAATGTTCAAAAGTGGAAAATGTGTGTGCGCCTGCAGTGAGTTGGTAGGCTAACGCACACACACACACATTCTGTCTGTGGAGTTGCTACCAGGCACCTTCTCTGAATCACTCATTACTCTGCTACTAGAGCCCTAATGTGGCTTTATGGGGAGCGTGTGGTGTCCCACAGGACAAATTAGGCTGCAGATCGCTGCATTTGAGGAATAAAAGTGTCCATTCAAAAAGCAGATTGTTCCAATTTTGTCATTAGTTTTACTGCTGGCCGACAGAGGATTGATGTCTGAGTTGGATTGTCAGAAATCTTTAAAAGCCAAGAAATCATATTAGGAAATAGCAAAAAAATACTTGAAGTTCATATTCGAAAAAGAAAAAAGTTTAATATTTAAACTTTTAGTTGAAGGCTGATCTCCTTAGACCGGCAATCTAAAGTGAAACAACACACACACACGCACAGTGTCTGCTACACAGATACACTGAGGATTAGATTAACTCTTTTAAAAATACACAGAGAAAAAGCGGCAGCAGGCCGTCACCAGCGGACACTAATTGTGTGTGTCGTTCCTCTTATAAAAGGAGCAGTTCACCCATTCACGTGGAGCTGTTATTGTGCTGCCTGCGACCCCTGTGAAAATGTTATGGTAGCAAGGCTCTGGATTAGGTGTCAGTAAGGAGGTCTACATGGGCTGGAGTGCAGAGGAAGCAGGAGCTGAACATGGCTGATGAAGGAACTAAATAAGTCAGTATATGGAGCCAGTCGCTGGGGACAGTGGCTTGGGACAAGCTAAAAAGCTGGAAAAAAAGCTATTGGATTGTTTGTCTACAATTTCATTAAAATAATATTATAGGGGTGCAGAAGGGAATGGCTTTAGGTTCCCTGCAACACTGATGTTAACACAACAGGAATGGATAATAATGAATATAAAATCTCAAATTGAAAAAATGAAATTAGTATTGTACAAAGAACGCACAAAGTAGTTTTTATTTTGCACCCCTAAGTGATGCGCTTAATCAAATAAATAAAGTAAGTGACTCGGTTTTTTCTTATGTGTTGTTGTGATGAAGTCTCACCAGCAAAACCTATGAAACATAGTCCATTAAAGCCCCGCTGCTGAGTTATGTCAGTTTATCACACCACAGCACACCTTAACAAAATGTATTTGCCATCCTACTTGCACCCTGTTTTCTGGGTGCTTTCCAGCTCATAAAAGTCAGAATGAAGTCTCATCTTGTCTCATACTCTTCCTGATCATTTCCTCCTGGGATTTGTGCTGAATTAGTCCCAGTGTGCATTAAAAGCAGCCAGCATGTTGCTGGTGTGTGATGTGGTGCCATAAAGCAAATTGCATATGTAACATGATGCCTCAGGCTGGGAAAAATCTGAAAAAAGGTGATTTTTTTACCTCGGGATGCTGCAGGACAATGACAGCTCAGGGAATGCAAGTGATAAATGACAGATCACCATCAAAACAAATCTAAGTTTAAAGTTTTAAGCACAGAATGTTATGTTGTGTTACTTTAAGGTGATGCAACAATGCAACAAGAATGGATTTGTGTTCAAACCATGTTTATTAATCGTTATCTAATTATGATTTCAACCTGGAACCCACCAAGTCCATTGCTGAGATTAATTTAAAAATAGCAGTTGTTATATCAGGGTATACTGTAACACACATAGCCTCATCAAAGAAGTGCTGTATACTGTACCTAAGATGCATACATATTCTATCCTGTAAACAGTATCTAAAGAGAATTTGTGAGAGGGCGTGTTCTGAATGTCTGAGAAGAAACACATGAAGCACCTTGAACAAATTAAATCTGTTAGGTGTAAACAATTTAATTAAAGATAGACAGGATGGGGCCCTGCGACAGACTGGCGACCTGTCCAGGGTGTACCCCGCCTCTCGCCCGTTGATAGCTGGGATAGGCTCCAGCACACCTGCGACCCACTTGGATTAAGCGGTTCAGAAAATGGATG
>JAVQJG010248539.1:0-19949 GCA_036024015.1 Craterocephalus amniculus | reverse complement strand
AAGAAAGAAAGAAAGAAAGAAAGAAAGAAAGAAAGAAAGAAAGAAAGAAAGAAAGAAAGAAAGAAAGAAAGAAAGAAAGTGAAAGAAAGAAAGAAAGAAAGAAAGAAAGAGAAGCGTTTACCGCAGCACAATATTTACACAATAACCATGGTGAGCTCTGACTGTAGTCATTGTGACATTGCAGTGTGTACTATTATGAGTCATAGTTTACTTTGCTTATGTTGAAGACAAAATGAGTGGTAAAATTGTTACCTTTTATTATTATAATAGGTGCTAAATGGACAAAAACCCCATCCAAAATAATGTTTCTATTCATCATCATTGTACATAAACTGTGAATTAAAATTGACATAAACAGCAACACAAATACTCATTTGTGAAAATATCCATTGTCTTCAATCTGTACACTTGCGTGGCCATCTGTCTATAAAACCTGTCAAGTAGCGTTGTCCCATTTGTTTATGTTTTTTGTAGTAATGCACATTACAATAGATGCGTTGGAAAAAAAATACATGACAGAATTTAGACATTAACACAACACACAAATTGGATGAAATCTGGTGGCTGCAGTATAGAATGAACCGAGTGATTGTCCATTTTGTGTTTGGGTGTTTCTCCAAAACAGCACAGCAGACGTATTGATGTGCCATTTGAGCTGATCAGCCTAGAGCCTTTCCATCTTCCAATAAAGGGAGTGTCAGTGTGTATGCTGAGTTCAAACCTCCAGGCAAGTAGACGACAGCAGGCAACCTCATGCAGCTGAGAGCAGGTGTGTGTGTGTGTGTGTGTGTGTGTGTAGGTTGTGTATTTGTGTGTGGTGGCCCTGTGGTCGCAATGGGGACCTGGGGACCAGGCTGCTGTAGACATTTATTAACAGGACAGATTAATAGGTTTGGAGGAAAACATACTCACAAACATGATAAATATTAATAATAATCAATATTGAGTTACATTTGCCAAATTGAGTGCAAACATCACCCATGGGGAGGGAGGAGAGAAGATGGAGTGGGGGATGAAAGCAGCTGGATAAACAGGAAGAATACCAGAGGAAAAGAGAAGACTTGCGAGGCAAAAGAGAAACTGATGAAAAAGAAGCTACAATGGATTAGCACAATTTACAAAAATTAAACAATATTGTTAATGAAATTAATCATAACAAAGGGAGCTCAGTTTTACATCGATCAATTATCTTCAATGGATTCAAATAAAAGTCACGGACAAGCTGAAAATCATAACATAACTTAAATCAGTGGCACAAAGTAAATGGTTTGTACTTTCTCATTCTGCATGCCTACCAAATGAAACATTTGTTCAACTGCCTTTGAAAACAAAGAGCACATGCACACAAACAGGGTGACTATGGCAGTGGTAGCATCTAAGGTTTGAATGTGTATCACCATAGTCAAATCTTTATGTAAAACACTGCTTCTATCAATTTGATTGAACTGTAAATTTCAGATGACACAGATCACTAAAATGAACTGGTAAGATGCTTTTAGGACTTGACTCAAAGGCACAATTTATTTACTACGTACTGAAATAAAGAAGTGCTAAGGTTAGCCTTAACCAGACAAACACACTAGTCTTCAATGTCTTCATTTGTTTCCCTTTATCTGAAAATGAAATGTGTGTATATGTGTATGTGTGTGCATGTCTCTACACCCACTTCTGGAGGAGCTTCATTTAGCAAACTATTGAGAAGGCCAGACAGCCAGCTTGGAGAGAACCAATGCAGGCAGACAGTGTACAGAACAAGCCCATTCATTCTTATGAAGATTTTAAAACCTCAGCTTGATGGTTGTTGTTTTTTTCATTTAATAAGACCAGAAATTAGTTTTATGGAATTTTCCTTACATAGTAATTGTATGTCTGAAGTGTATATGTGTGTCTGTGACAGTGTGTGTGTGTGTGTGTGTGTGTGGCGGGGTAACTAGGAGTAGCATAAACCAACACATCAGTCTATTACTCTTGAGCCTTGCTCAAGCTCCTCTCCTCTTCTCGCCCACTCCCTCTAGTCATTAGCCAGTGAATTAACGACAATCGAGTAAGCTATTAATCACTGTGACAAAAATGTTAGCATTGCCTGGCTAGGCCGGCACGAGATGGAGGAGAAGGAAAAAGGAGGTGGAGGAAAATGGTGGTGGGGAGGAAGGTGAGAGAAAGAGTGAGATGACTGGAGGGGTCATGGGAGACCCCGAATCTATAAGGTCAGACAGGGAAAGAGAAGCTAAGAATATAAGCTAAGAACAGCAGAGGAAACTTTATATGAGACCGATGATTGGGGATGTGTTGGATTTTAGATTTATGTAGCCTAACAGATATATAGGCTACAAATCCCCACAGGAGCTAAGCATGATAAAGATTACTACCTTTACTAACTGAATGATAATGGTTTAATGGAGTTGTTTAGGTAGAGTGGCTGCAATTCATTCAGGTAGTTATTAATGGTATATGCATTTGAAATTACTGCTCTTCTCGGGTCTAGATTCTGAATGAGTGAAAATCCTGAGGGAGGACTCATAAATGCTCTACTGAATTGAAATCTAGCAATGATGGAGTGCATTTGAGTCTAGAAGTGTCAGTATCATGACGCGATCTGAAGTTAGTGAAACGGCCTCCTACCGTAAGTAATCATAAGAGATGTTTAAAAAACTAGGATACACCATAAGCTTGAACTACTCACACAAAGCAAGATGGATCTATGTTATTGTGTTGTTCAATCCTGATACTGACCCTATCATTTGAATGTTGCTTCAGAAATCAAGACTCATCATACCAGGTGTTTCTATTCCTAATCTTTCATTGTTCCAGGAGAGCCGGCTGTAGCTTTAGCTTTCTTAGATGAAAGCAATGGCACCTGGTATGTTCTTCTCTTTCTGTAGTTCATCAGTTTTTTTTAGTTCAAACCAACCTGTCTGTTCTTCTCTGACTTCTGGTGTCTCCAACACATCTTTTTCTAGATGACAAATATTGTGCAGGGACAAAGAACAAAAATCATGAGGGAATGATAAGTTACGCCAGTGCTTTAGAAAAAAAGAAAAGATAAGCCTTTATTCTTCACAACTCAGACACAAAAGAAGGCACATAAAATTACGTTTGCCATCTACCTCAGTAAGAGAAAGAAGAAAAAAAAAAACAACTCCCTCATCTCTCACACACCAAGAGTGGGACCACCTGCTGTGAGGCCTGAGCTGGGGACGTCAGGTGGGTCACGGCCATCACACAGTCCCATGTCATCAGGCTGTCACAGTGAATGGAGCTGACATGGGAGATATGCTAATCCACTTAGCTTCAAACTCAGTCAGGAGGCCGGTACGCAATCCTGTTTTAGCCCGCAATAAGCGGAACACACACAGACACATTAAGCCATGTACCTCTGAACTTTCCAGAATATGCGTATTAGATTAGATCAGTTGAGGCTAAATGATCCCTGTGGGGATATTAAGCTGGTATTCAATAGAATATATTTTAAGAAAAGAACAGACTGAAAAGGGAGGGACACATTTACAGAAATACCAGTTTGTATGATCGGTAATTAATTCAAAAACTCTTCAGCAAATTCAACTCTATATCAAAGTTTCGGTATGATTGTGTATCAACAGAGATGAACCACTGTTTGACTTTAATTACAAACAATTCAGCTGGTTAAATTAGTAAAAGAACAGAAAACACTAAACTATTTTATGACGTAGCAAACAGTGCTTTTGAACCATGGTTTTGTTTGCATTATGATTAGATGAAACATGTAAGATACATGTGAAAATTTGGTTTTTAGATGGCCTTTTTTAAACTGCTTCTGGGACATTTCATAGACTAACGTTTTACAAAACATCCTTGGATACAGCATCAAAAATATAAGAATGATTGTCTCAGTTTTTGAATTCAACTGTGAGACAATTGAACAGATGATTAAAAAAGCTGTTTCGTGATATGAACGTAATAATGACAATCACTAATTATAGAGGTGGCATAAGAATAATTCCCTTTTTAGATGTTAATGATCAAAAATGTAATCAGCAATGTAAATAAAAATGAAATCCATCTTAACTGAACTGCATGCCTCAAGAAAAAAAAAAGAGTGAAGTTGTGCATACACAGACACACTCATTCACTCTGCAACAAAGCGATCAAAGTGAGTCTGCCAGCAGCTAGGTGTCAGAGTTCAAAACTATTGCGCCACTCAGCCAGATGATATCTCAAACCGATCCATCGTATTTCCCGACCATGACTTCCCCTATTAGGAGCTGTGGTGGACCTATTACTAAACCGCTCACTATCCCACAGAAACAGGAAGGAAGAGAGGGAAACAGATGGGAAGGCAGGAGAATGGCAAGCATGGGACACAATGCTCCCTTCCTCCTCCTCCTCATCCTCTCTACCTCCGTCTCCCTCCACTGCGCTGCTCGCTCTGTAGCTGTCCTCGGATCGAGGCAGAGCGGAGGCCCACAATCAGTCTGACAATACTGTATACAAGTGGTTGTGAACAATGGAACCCAACCACAAAGAATTCTGGGAACAGCGGCACAGCCTTCTTCTCCTCTGGGTGGCTCCTGCATGCCGGACCCATCGATACACATCGGCCTGCTGAGACTGACCGGTGCCAGAGAGACGGCGAGCAAAGGAGAGGGAGACATGGTGAAAGAACATTGCTCCAAAGTAGTTTGGATGCTCCAAAATAGTCGTGTTCTCTCTCTGACATTTCTGTCTTGCCTGTTCTTTAAAATCTAATGATTTTATGCATGTATGGGTATTTATAGATACACAAAAGCGCACAAAGAGGTTGGGTGTCAATTCATTCCATAATTAAACCACTTAATTAACACACAAACAAAGAAAATTGAACAGGGAATATCTTTCACTTGGAGTGCGTATGTGTTCATGGTTGAGTGAGAAGGCAGTAGGGGAACTGACCGCGAGACCTCCAACAATATGTTCAAAACCATTTCTGGCTGAGTACAAAATGCTGAAACAGAGGGAAAGAAAAAGAAAAGAAAAGCAGCACTGGACAGAAAAAGAAAAAAAAGACAGAAAGAGACAGGCAATTTTGTTCCTTTCCTCTTTAAGTGCGCAGGGTGTGGGGTGAGCGTGGTCCATTTGGAAATAATTGGCTGGTAATTAGGTGGGGGTCGACAGGTCGATTTGGGAACAAATGGCTGTCTTTAGCTCAGGTGGCCCTCCGCACGAGATAATGGGAGCTTTGCTTCCCGTCCGCCCACCCCACCTCCTCCTATCCTCTCATCTCCCTGCCTCTCTACCACTTCCATGTTTGCTGGCGTAAATGCAGCCAGTGACTAAATATGTGAAAATATGTGGAAATAGCAAACTAATTTTCCAATAACTGAAGCTATCAGTAATACATATTTTCAAAAGACTGTACCAGCACGATAACCGGTGCTGCCTTTCAGAGCACAGGACAGAAGGAGATTGCCACAATTGTGCTTATTTTTAAATATTATTCAGAACTTTCAAATAGCCAAGTTGTCAGTGGTTACAATGCTACATGTTTGACTTTAAATTAGCTGAACAATATTTAGTTTTTATTCCTTCTTTTATCCAAGAAACAGTAGTTCACAGTCATTCCCAATTGTTAAAGAAAGTGGCCCACTTAGTGGAATTTATTTAGATCACAGGGAACATGTTGAGGTGGGGTGCTCATCTAATTTATAAGTGTTTGGTTGTAGCAGCACAGCAAAGGAGATAAGTAAGAATGGATGCCCATTACTAAACAATTACTAAATTACCATTACCAATTACCATTACTAAAGTACTAAAACCCCAAACATATATATAGATATGAATACATGATATTCATACCATTGCTCACTGATTCTCAATACAGACTACCCAAAAATTTCCACACCTGTCCACATGACAAGAAAATACACACAACCCATAGAGCAAAGCTACAGAACCCATCCCTTCATCAGGATCCATGTGAAACTGGGCAGACATAAAAAAGTATAGATCATCTGTAGAGAAAAAATAAACCTCAGTTCAGCTGGCTGGATCTTGAGCCAGGAGTACTGGCTCATTAAGAGCATTTAAAGTTCACTCCATTGACATAAACGGCTGTTATTTCAATGTTGATTCTTGAGAGATGGGGACTTGGCCTCGAGTTACACATAAGTTGTATTTCCAATGTCTTGAGACTCAAGACGATGTAAAACTGGGATCAGACCTACTGTAAACAACATGGTATAACTGAGTCTTTTGTGAAAGTACAGCTGTTGATGATTTAGGAATACTTATTGAATTTGTATTGAATCAAAATAATTAGAAAATGATTTTTTTCTTTAAATGTTAAAACTATATTGTCTTTAATCACCTTACACAGTCCAAGCTTAGAAAAAAAAGAATTTCTGACTGCAGGTTTTAACATGTTTACCTGCTGCATTGCATCTAAGTCAACTTATTAATGGGCCATTAAGACTCTCGTGCAGAATTTGAAAACAAGCTGGATCAAGTGTGTTGCAACAGAATATCTAAAACCTGCAGGGCATTTGGTGATTCCAACATTAAAGTGTATATTGGTCTTCCTATTTCCATCCAGGAAAAGAACAATGTGAACTACAGTATTCATTTTTAAAATTTCTATTGGGGTCCAGATCTATTTTTGTACACAGCTATGTTAAGAGCTAATTTACTCATCTGAATAAATGTCCATGTTCATCTACAGGTTTTCTATCAAGTTCTCCATCACATATTGTATCCCTTGTGTTTTGAAGGAAGGCGGTTTCACACAGCTTTGAATTCATCGCACTGACTTGTTACCTTTCACGGGTAAAGGTCATGAGAGTTATGACTGACATTTTCATCTTTCTTTGTCACATGTATTTGGTTTCATTAACATTGAGTTTAGATTCACAAGATACTTTTTAACTGCTGCTGTGTGGAAGTTATACTAGTGTTAAAAAGCAAGTTTGAAAGCAAATACTTGAAAAACAAACTTTTGAGTTCGTTACCAAATTTTGCACATGATGTAATTAATTGCAGAATACCATTAGATTGATTTTAGATAAAAAGTTTATTTGTTGAGCAGCACTTGCAAAAAACCAAAGTAATGACAGAAGATCCTAACTTAAAACAAATCCAGCACCTGGTAGATTAACCTCACTGACTACAAGTTCTCACCCTCTCTTTTACTGCTACTTTCTGTCTCTTTTTTCTGTCCTGTCCTCCCATTCAGAAGTACTGGGGTCTTGTTTGGCTTCCTGCTGTTTGTGTCCAGACAAGGTGTTGATCTGAATACTGATTTCCCATTGATAGGCCCGCACTTCCGATCTCATTAACTTGTTTTGTCTTTGACTAAATGGAAACGTCCAAGGGAGGGTGAGAGAAAGAAAGAAAGAAAGAAAAGGGGAGCGAAACCAAACAATGTGACAGATCTTTGCTGGAGACGTACCATAAATAACAACAAGTAAACACAAACAGGATGAAGGTTAAAGGAGGATTGAAGGGGGGGTCATACTGTCGGCTTTATTGACACACTTTGATCGTAAAACACAAAGAAAGTGGTCTACAATCAAAGAAACATTTAAGTAAAGTAGAAAATAAAAACATGAAGTTATTTTTCTCTCTTAGTCTCAAAATATGCTCTTCATGCATGAAAACTAATAAAAATGTCTGCTGACATAATGCCTAAAATATCTCTTTCTTCTATTCCTGTTGCCATCGGAACTTAAATGCTGTCTGTTTATTTGCTAGTTTTATATTAGGAGTAGTGTGGGACAAGTATTTTCCTCCAGCCTTCTCTGAAAATCCATTTCAGTGTGCATGTGTATGTGAGCTATTTAGCTACCTCACTGAGGGAAACAAGGTTGCAGAAGACAACACACAACACAAGGAGGAGGCAGACAGAGACGTCAGTGTGTGCTGAAAGAAAGATAACGATGAGAGAGGCTAGTGACGAGGAAAGGCAGGAAAACAGAATGGAGGGGGCCGTCAGATAATGACAAATGACCTAAAATAAACTGCATAAACAAAAGAATGAGAGGCTGAGATGGGTTAACGGAAGAGGGGAGCAGAGGACTGAGGGAGGATCAAAGGGGATGTCCGCTGCTGATACTGCACCTCAGATAATGTGTGGTGCAATTAGCGCACAGTGACGATTTCCATTAGGGCTAATCAAATATTTATACTGCCTCCTGAGCATGTCACAATGCTGCCATGGCCCCTCATATCAATGTGACAAACCACTAATGAAAGAGTGGGTGTATAGACAGTAAGAGGACACAGAGAGGTAGATAGATATAAAAATAGAAGGAGAAAAGACGGAGATATAGAGAGGTGTTAGAAATGGAGTTTGCTCTGTCTCCCTCTTCCACATTTGGTTTGCAAATGCTAGGCTTCTGTCATCAATTACATGGCTGCTCTGGTGGCAAAGAGTGGCAATGTCTGTGTATGTGAGTCACAGTGTTTGCACATGAGTGTGTGATGAACACAAGGACAAGGCAGCACTGATTCTACCTTACCTTACCTAGGGTCATTAATCAAACTAGGCTGGATGGAGAACCAGTCCAAATTGGACCCATCAGTCTGGACTTAAGCAGGAAATCATGACCGGGAAGAAAAGAAAGGGTGTGACAAAGAGAGAAACTGAAAGATGGGGATGAAAGAAACTGGAATCGGAACTGTTTTGCTCGTATACATCTGTTATCGTGCTATTACCCAAAATGAGAATGTGCGCTTGAGATGCGGAGAACAGAACTGATGGGGGTAAACTGCTGCATCTCTGGAGACACAAAATAACAGGATCATTTATCTTTAATCCAAAGTGTTGGGAAACTGGAATAAACTTACACTGCTCAAAGATTTTTCAAACTCCAAATTACTCATGTAAAATTGTCTGACCTGAACATAGTTCATGATATTATTTCACCTCAGTTTCTATGTCCAACTAAATGCAATTTCATCAAACATTCACACATTACCTCCTTGTCTTTGTTAATATTACAGGATCATTAATTTAGCAATTGCCCAAAGCAACTGTCTACATATTCTTTTAAAGACTTGTCACATTTTTTTGTGAACAGTTTGACCTGAATTTAGATAAATAAAAAGAAAACCCACACACATTAGGTATTACTAGCTAGGGACACAATCAACAGAAGGTTAGGGTTTAACAAGATGGGCGGGCCTCCAGAGGTGAGAGGTCAAGTCTTGGCCTGACAGACAGATGGAGAAGAGTGGTCAGGGCTTGAAAGATGAGAAATGGATGAAGGATGGACCTGGCTGGGTGTAGCGGCAGTCGGGGATATGGATGACCCTCCACACCAATGTGACAGAGCAAAATGTTCCAAGCTAACCAGCCCAGTTAGCAGAAAAGGGAAAGTCAAAGGAAAATGAAATAGGACATGAAAATGTAGCAGTCTACACCAAAAAAACATGCGGCAGGGAGGCGCTAGGCAAGTGACTAAAGCTTAAAGCAATAACCAATCAATGGTCTATTTAAAGACACACTCTAAGTAACATTATGCAGCTCAGCAGACAAGGGAATGAAACAGATGGTCAGATCCATGAATTATCATTGAATGAAAAAATCAGTAGAAGCAATGTGTTGAATTTTCAGCTATCTGTGTGAATATCCGACATTGTTTCTTGATATGGGACCAATGACAAACTAAAACCCAGAAAAACAACATCGTTGTGGGTTACAGATGCTACAGCGAGCTAATCTCCAGCACAAGTGATAACATTCAGTGGTGAGACCATGACAGATGAGTATTGATCTTCTAGTTGTTGATGTAGGGTAAAATAGATAACTAGATAATACCACTTTATTGGTATTGATTTAAGAGTAAACAGAGGACAATAACTTCTTTTTTAAAAAGAATTTGTTGATTACTTTGCAATGAATTACGTTAGATTTAGCAGGAGGAACAGATCAATGTTTGTTAGATGTGGCAATTTTAAATGTTAGCCTTTGGCTGCAGAAGAAATCTGCTGGTAGCGTGTGTGCTTTAAAGGGGATTCACGCAATAACACACTCCTATACACACACTGACACAAACAAATATTTATGCCAGATCGTCCTCATCTAAACGTAAGATCATCGTTCCTACCCCACTCTAACAGCAAACACTACCATCAGACAGAAACGACACCATCACATTACAAACCTCCTATTATGTCATGTACCAGAAGATCCTAACATCATACAGTGTCACGCTTCCCTGGTACGTCTCGAAACACTCACACGTGTAATCACAACTTACCGAAAGCTGACATATTATCTTGTGCGTCTTCGAACGGCGTGGTCGAACTATGAGTTCCCGACTACCCATAAACCCTGGTTACCGATTAACAGTGTCTGAGTTGGACAGATACTAAGAGAGTGCAGGGGGCGTCTGGCAGGACTATCTACAGCGCTGCGATGCGCTAACGTGAAAGAATGCCAGTGTCAATGGGACACAGATATGGGAAGTGCAGGGCGCCGATGAGCTGGGTGAAGGTCGGTAATGAGGTCAAGTCCTAAAGTGGCAAGAACTTAACTTGTTGTCTTCACATCTTCCTTGCAAAATGTTGGTTGGTTTGTCGTGATGCTAACATGGGAAGAATGGAACTTTTCTGGATTTTGCTGCAGTGTGCTTCTCAGACCTTGTTACAATTGGTAGTCCACTTTGAGACGTTTCTGCAAACCTCTTTTCGTGACACGTTCTATAATCAGTCACTCATCATCACACCTGTCCAACTAGCTACTGTCTGCAGCAGCACCTCACCATTTGCCCTGTCATCATGTTTTTTATTTTCTCAGGTAGCAGAAGGACAACAAGCTGATTTCAGGTTTACATCAATAGTTACGACACTAAATCAAAGCATGACTGCTTTTCTTACAAGTTAGAGGAACATTTAGCAATCTTTCAAAGCCTTTAGAGAAAGAGTCTCTCCAGACAAATTCAATTAAGTTCAAATCACTAAAGAAATATTTATTTCCCTTGTTCATATTCCAGATGGCCCTATTTAAGCTCAGGACGAAAATCAAAAGGTAGTGACTGATTACAAATAAAGCACAGCAAATCCTCATATTTAGGAGCCTGATTTGATCGCTTTGCTCCATAAATGACTTAAACCGTTAGGCTCTATGTCTAAATATGATCCTTGACTATTGGAAATTCTAATAAAAAAATGAATAAAGTTTTCATTTTGTGACTTCATTTTGACTTGAGTTCACATCACAGACAGGATTAGACCAGACCAGAGGGGGAGAGAGGGGGAGTGGGTGCTTGGATGGGTACACCCATGGGACGCTGAAGTTGGAACAGACCAACATTCCTAGAGAAGGGATGATACTGGCCAGGATAGAGCAATGCAGGGTGGTGCTTGGAGGAATGGGTGGCAGAGGGTGGGCACAGTGTGTGTTGGTGGTGGTGGTGGGGAGGTCATTAGCACTAAATCTGTTCCATATGACACACTGTCACATGGTCATTGTCTGGACTCTGTCTGTCTGACTGTCTCCCCACCTCTCTCTGAGCTGGTGATGAGGAAAAGTAGGTGGGGGTTAGAGAAGGGTATTTCTCAGTCCTACCAGGAGCTCTGTGATGACAGGCGCCAGGCCATGTCACACACCATTGACGTTGGGGGCTCTCCTTATCGTGCAGAGAAAGCTTCATCAAAACACTCTTCCTCTTTCCCTTTATCACTTTTGGTCTCTTTATTTCAATACAGCCAACACATGACGTCTACAAATAAGCTCACTGCATGTTTAAACAAATCCAGCAGGAGTACACACATGAATGTGTCAATAAACATGGACATAGATAAGAAAGAGAGATTAAATGATTCATTTGTCAAAGATGAATCTTAAAAGTAGTTTTTTCTTCAAGAAGAAAGGCTTGTGTCCCAGTGTTGAGTAACTCCCGAAGAGACTGGGTAGTTCTGAACTATTGCAAAAACTGTGCTGCAAAATGTCATTCACCATTGGACAAAGTCAGAACCCCGTGTGTGTGGTCAGTCTGCTCAGTGCATATTAATACTCATGTTGCGCCTGTTGTGTTCCCATGATTTACAGGTGATCTCCTGAGATTAATTGCACAGTTGATGACAGGCACAAACAGCCTTGTTTATATGAGGATTGAGCTTGCACAAATGATTCGCTGTGTAGAAGGAGAGCAGGAAAGATGCAAATGCAGAACTATATCCGGACCAATGAAGATCCAAATATAGGTGACAGAGGCAAACAAGAAATAGCAAAGATATCTTGATGTGACTAGAAAGACTGCAATATGAGAGGGTATTTGCTGAAAAATAAATGCAATTGGAAAAACAAGGAGAACACCAGATGAGGTTTAGAAGAGATGGTGAGATATTAGACAAAAAATTTTAAAACATGCTCATACTAAAACCTCCGCAAATAAGACAAGTAGGGGGGCCGAGAGCAGCGATACCTCTGACCAATATTGGGCAACAGGTGCAGCTATCTTTCTGCGAGGAACGTATAACTGGAATATTGTGGTGTGACACGCGAAAGCCGGTTGTACTGTAGAACAAGGTCTCTGCACAAAATTGAAACCTGTCCCCTCAATGACGCCACAGGTGTTACTGACATAACAAAAATGAATGTGCCCCCTTTTGAAAATGTTTGTCTAAACAACAGGTGGGATTATAACGTTCAAATGATACGTTTTTATACAAAGATTTTGTTCCAGAAGTTCAGTCTTAGCCACCCACCACTTATGAGAAAATGTTCTGAATCAGACTGATGCACTTCTGCTATCCTACAGCATCGGACTGTTGACTTTCATCCAGAAGCTACAACCATTTGTACCTATCTGAGCCAGGTAACACCTGATTTTCAGAAGTGCTAAAGATAGATGTAAAAACAGCCGGCACAATCAGTTGCACATTTAGTAAATCATGTGCAAAGCTGATTTATCTGCATCTACTCCTCCCAATATTTTAGTGTTCTATTAGAAATGCCCAAATTGCACATTCATTTAGGCAAACGTGCGAAATAGAATGCAGCACCATTTTGCCCATTTTACAGGTGTAAATATAGGTGCTGTGTGACACTACATGTGTGCTTTGACACATGTAGTGTCAAAGCACTTTGAGTGGTCACATGACTAGTGAAGCACCATACAAGTATAGTCCACTTACCATTTACCATTCATTTTTCACCTGTAAAACAGCTGCAGTATGTTGTTGCGTATGATATCAGGTTTGCGCTTTAACTTTAAGTAAATCAGGGCCGAAGCGTGCTGTATCTAAAATTAACTCATGAAATTTCAGTGAAATTTAGCTTGAAATGAAATAAAATTCCCCCAAGATTTTAAATAAATTGTTTAAAGCTTTGAAAACCCCAGAATGCCCCAACTCAATGCTAAAGCAATAACCTTCTCCAATTGGCGCATATTGTTACGTTTTGAACCTCGAGACGCATCATCGACATAGATTGGATGACTTTCACCATTTGATTCAGTGTTCTAAAATACATGTGTGCAGTTTACTCTTAATACAACAGGTATTCTTGTCAAAACAAGTAAGAAAAATAACTTATCTATATTTTTGTGCTTATTCAACAGGTGGCATGATATGTATAGTTCTTATCGGCTTCTAACCTGCAAAGGTTTTTATTGCACTTACAGCAAACTTCCAGTGCAATAAAACAAGTTTAACTGATGTGAACCCGAGGAAATGACATTATATTTCACTTCACCTGAGTCCACTGTCTCCACCGCAACGTCTTTGTCGTCTGCTTTTGTGACAGACATGAGGAGACTATTGCTTGATAATAATCTAGACGGGTTTTCTGCTTGTCTTGTTCTTTGTCTTAATTTAGCTCAACTGAGCCAAAAATCTTATAGTAGGCTGCAGCTAATTTTATAACTGAACTTGATCTAAATAAGTCTGCCAATGACAACTGGTTGTCCTTGCTCCATCTCTCCCATATCAGTGTCATTTTATCATCTCTTCTATGTCCACCATTTTAGTCTTTTTTCTTAGTCTATAATCCATAATCTGCTTCTTATACCTGACCTGGTGGTTATGTAGTCACCACACATACGGGATCAGTCTGGTCCTTGCAACCTGCACATCACAAGCCAGATGACTCCCTGCCATCACACACACAAGCACACGTACACTAATCAGGTCGTGCTCCGTGCCCCTGCCTGTGAAACAAAAGCGAGCCTTGTCTAAATCCAGTGATTGAACAAGAAGATTAGGGACATTTTTCTCATTTTTGAACAGCTAATATCTTGCAAAAGTTGTCTAATCTCTTTGCGTTTAAGTTGAGATTTGTGCAGACCCCAGCCTGGAACACTCCACCTGCTTCATATGCTTAACGCCTACGCCTGCTATGCTACAACTCATTGTGCTTAACCAGGCCATTTTAATTAGGTTAGAGGTGGGTTTCTGAGCAAGTGTGTATGTGCATTGTGTCAGAATGTATAAACTGATGTGAAGGTGATGTAAAAAAAAAAAAGACTCCCTGAGATAAACCTTTTTTTTGGAGACACCCAAAAGTAATAAGAAAGAAGCTGCTCTGAGTTAAATCAATAATTTCATTTTAAATTTCCTATTCTGTAGGTCAAAAAAATCAAACATGTGATTGAAAAATTGTTAAATTTGATTTGCTTCCTTTCCCCAAACCTACAAATACATATTCTTCCACACACTCAGTCCTATATACATATCGAAAAATGTAACATTGTAACATCCTGTTCCTGCCCACAGAATCAAAAGGGACCACAGACACGAATACAAGACAATCCACTAGGAGCTGCAGCACAACTACAAACTAATTCTCTCACTGAAAGGAATAAAGGCTACCAGGGTTACAGGAAGTACAACCAAGTTGGAGAGTGACAAAGAGACACAGAACAAGGAGAGAGAAGGAAAGAGACAAGAGAAGAAGGGTTGCCTTTGAGCTTCAAGAGATGAACGGGCCGTTTTCCGACAGCTTGCCATGCCAGCTAGCTCAGAGCAGGCTGAGATTTCCACCTAGTTTTAAAGAGGGTCATTTTCTTGGCTCAGCTTCTTTCTGTCAGTCTGCTGCATTATCTGTCTTCCTGTGTTTCTCATTCTTAACGTTTGTTTGTCTGCTGCACTATCTCACTGTCTGTATGTGCACAAGATTGCATGTGTGTATGAATGTATTTCTGTGCTAGTGTTAACACAGACATGCGGGGAAAAAGAAAGAGCACTTTTATAAATGTTCAAAAAGTGTATTTCTTTTCCTTTTGTGTCTAAGTGTTGCCAGTGAGAGACATGTTCTGATACTGAGGCATTACAAAGGGAGCTGATTAGAAACAGTAGGTGCTCTTTGCGAATAGTTCCCAGTGAATATACAAAAAAAAAGAAAAAAAGACAGACAGAAGGAGATTAAATAATGAAGACAGCATAAAAGAATCTGAAAAAAGGGATGGATGGATGTGACAGGTCTGCTGCTCTAAGTTCCACAGTAGTTTCTGATGTGAGGCCTTTCATGAAAAAGAAACTTGAAAATACATGCATAGACAAATAGACTCATATCAGCTTAAAACAAAATGAACCCATAAAACACAAGCATTTGAACAGGTCACCATACTTATCATATCAGAGGTCTGACATTAAGGAGTTATGAAAAAATTGAACCAAGTTGAAACATATAAGATGATAAAATGCTGATGTTTATGACCATTTCCACCAGTTATACTAATATCTGAAATGGAATACAATCAGTTTGTTTCTAGGAGACTGACAGAAGTTTGACCTCTCCTGCCACAGTACCAAAGTGTGCTCAAGTGCTATAATACAGGCATCATTACATCAAACCAAAGTCATGTAGGAGAAAGCTCCAATTACTACTCATTCCTTCTGTTGCCAAAAAATTACATATTCCCCAGTAACATTCCTGAGAGGCGAGAGTGTTGCTATAGTCCTTTCCGGGCCCTCTTGATGGTCAAACTGATTCCAGAACAGCACTTACACTTTCAAGGGCTTAACTTCCAGCCCTCTCACCAGAATCAAACACTGTATCTGGCAGTTATTCTGTTTCTCAGGCATCCAAGGGAAAAGGTGAAATCAGGGAAACTAGAGCTCTCAGACAAATGATGTGCTTTACATTTAGGGAAACACGAATGACTGACCTTATTATTACTACGGCTGGTCACTTGTCTCTTCTGTTTTTCCTCATCCTTCCTACCATAATAAGATATTTTTTTCACTCTGCTTGGGAAGCTGGCAGACAATTCCAGTAGACATTCTCTTCCTGTTGCTTCATGCTTTTGGATGGAAGCAACATGTACCCTTGACTCAATGCCTTCGAGGTTCTAAGTAAAAGTGTTTCGGCTATTTTGGGTCCAGTTCTGTTTTTGGCCCTCTACGCTGAGTCAGAGATGTCTAGGGTCAATAATAAAATAGAACAAGTTAGAGAAAAATGAAAAGGGAAACTGCAGGAATGAGGGTTTCTTAAAATGAAAACATTCTCTCTTATAAAGTCAACTTTTTCTATTTTTATTGCATGCATGTGCTCTTGTGCATGTCTCAGTGAGGCACATGTTTTCCGGGATGCAGGACCTCTGGTCATCTGCTGTTCTGATTAGAGCAATAATTAAAGGCTGTGTTAATTAGTGTGGAAGCCAGCACTGGCAACCCAGTTCATTAAGAACCTCTACACAATTTTGCATTCCACAAAGGCAAAGAACAGGCATATTAATCTGCTTTACCCGGGGGACAAGTCAACTGTGAAGGAGAGAGACTGAGAGAGAAATGGAGTCAAACAAAGAGGGCGGGAAAAAAAAGAGAGCTCTTTCTATATTGATCAAGTTGATCCCTACTTGGTCAATATTTAAATAGAAAGGGTGATAGAGTAGAGCAAACTGCAGTGAGGTGAGAAGTTCATTCTTTTAACATATAAAAAGTTAAAAGAGTCTATTGTGGAGAGCAGCAGCCCATCATACAGGTTTGAAATTTAAGACAAAAATGATCAAAACTCTGATTGAATTTATCTTTTCCATTTATGTCTCTATTATAATTATGCCTTCACCAAACAAAAAGACATATCTGGCATGTCGCTACCAGTGAAAGATTTCCTAACTTTTTACGATCGTTTTAAATAGAAGTAAAATTGATGATTAGTTCTGATGCAAACACACCAGTGAATTCAGCCACAGGAGGTGTAGGAAAAGCCACTCTATTCATTGACAAGGCCGCAGAGCACCTTCCAATGTCTATATTAACCTTGATCTGATTTTACTAATTGCACTTAAGTGCTAAGTTACCTGCAGTCTCATTATCACCCCTTCCTCCAAATTACTAATCAAGATCCAAGAAACAATTACTCCTCACAGTTTTACCGAGCTGAGAAAAGTGGGGCTGACCATGATTTTTTCTAACCTCCTGGGGTTCTTGGCCACACCTTAACCATTCTGGTTGGTATGTTTCTACATTGTAGATCGTAGATCAGCTGGGATCTCACTATATATAGATATCTATCTCACTGCGTTGCCTTCCAGTAAAAAGTTCAAGAAAAGCATTCATACGTCAAGGAATGCCTCTTTCTGCCAACAAAGGCCGACGATGTTTAGTTAATGTACCATATGAAGGCCTGGAAGGCTTGATCTCGAACTTCTCAATGCCAATATTCACTAAGAGGGGCTAACATTAAGAGCTTGTTTTCAGCATCATTTTAAAGCACTCCTTAAGTTTTAGAGGAACAATGACTTTTTTCATACTTGCCTTGTGAAGAGGAGAATCATAGCCTCTTCCGTGACAAAAATGTTGCTTTAGCTGATTAGTTAACCAGGTGCATGAAAAGGTGAACTGTATGTTAAATAACTCTCTTGTATGCCTCACCCGTTGTCAGTAAATAATCTAGACTGCGCCTGCTTTTCCCTTATGGAGACCAACTGCTAAGATGTTGACACAATGAATCCCTCGCAATTACACTTCTGTTTTTGCGCCCTCTTTGGCCATGTTTACATTCACCGAGCTCAAAGACAAGGAAACTGTTCAGTGTCCGATGACCAAAGAGTCTATATGCACATATACGATGACTGGGGGAGGAGAAGATGGAAGAAAAAGGAGGGTGCTTTCCCACTTTTTTTTTTTTCCTTTTTCTTTACATCATGGCGACTGAAACAACAGGTACGGGGCAGATAAAGAGAAGCAGGAGGGAGGAGCAAAGGGGAGGAGTCTGAGACTTTTTCAGGTGCCCGACGTGGCGTACGCAACTCGGATTTCAGCCACCCGTCTCAAGGTCAGATGCTGTTTTTCATGCTGGAACAAACACCTGGCACACTCCTCAGACAAGCCACTAGCCATGCCCAGCATTCGTTAGTCATTACTGGCTCAGCAGCATGGCCGCACCATTCTCATGTAAATGTCCACCCTGGCCTGCATTTTGCATGGAGGCCTGTGATTTATGAGCTCAGCCGAAGAATATCATGCGTCTGCAGGCATCGTGTAAATATACTAAAACTTTACAAAATACATGTAAAAGTAAATCTGCAAAAATAATAACAACAATAATATTAAGGAGTTAACACAACCTTTGT
This sequence comes from Craterocephalus amniculus, assembly GCA_036024015.1. Lineage (NCBI taxonomy): Eukaryota > Metazoa > Chordata > Actinopteri > Atheriniformes > Atherinidae > Craterocephalus > Craterocephalus amniculus. The sequence continues at coordinate 1,473 of JAVQJG010248539.1, read as the reverse complement.
GTTTATCGCACATGCAGTTGGAGTTGCGGCTCCATCACATTTGAATCAAGAACCAGCCCTCATACATTAAACAAATACAAGCCAGCATTCCTCCGCGTCTGCCATTTTTACTCCAGTCAAACCCCATGTCGACATGAGGGCATTAAAGCATTAGTGGCTAATGTTTTTAAAAGTATACGGTATCTTGGAGGGCTTCAGAAGGTGGGCGCTGCATGTGTGTGTAATGGTGGATGAGATGGCTCCGCACATGGCAACCATTATACACACAGCCCCTCTAATCGCTGCCGACCTGCCTCCTCGCCTGCAGCCATCCCACCTCTACAGGGGTGTGTGTGTGTTTGCGTTTATGTGTGTGTCCGTGTGTGTGTGTGTGTGTGTGTGCATGTGTGTGTGTCAGGGGGCATCCCAGGTTCAGGAGGGCAGAATGTTCACACAGATGCATATTTTGCCACATTAACACATACAACTTCTTCACATACAACTTCCCCATGCTTTGAATGTTTTAGACAAAACTTGCCTCAAATAAATAAATACGTAATAGAACATGTAAATAAACGTGACATGGCTCCTTCACAGCTTTCTCCGCTTCTGCCAGGGATCTCAATGACTTCTGCTTATGCTTAACTGATAGTGTCAATGAAAGGTGGTGGAAAGAATGGAGGTAGAGGAGCAGGAGGAAGAAGTGAGAGCTCCCTGACAGTCTATTTTGAACACAGCAATAATAAAATAAATGAATCATTTTGCCGTTTTTTTCTCTCCCTGAAGAAAAGTTTGAATAGATAAAGGTTGATGAGTTAAATGGATGACAATGAATTAAAAATTTAAAATCAAAATTTTTTTTTACACCCCTCTCTCAAATGATGCATCTTGTAAAACATATTTTCCTGAACAGAAGACTATAAAATGCCAAAATATGCCAAAAAGTAGCCCCAGGAGAATTTAATTAATGATCTTAAAATATAAAGGGTTATTTGCTGAAGTTCAGGGAAACAGGCAGAGGTCCCAGCTGTTCATTGTAAGCAGAGGTTAGACGGATCGGAACAAAATAGCTACTGCACTTTTGAGTGTGTGTGCGTGTCAGCGGAACAATAACAGATACGATACGTAGCCAGATGGCAAAAAAAAAAAAAGGTTGGAACAATATATGTTCATTACATGGGTGTGCACAAGTCTAGCATTGTGTGTGTAAAGAAATATCTAAATATTATGGAAGATTTGTTGTATGTTTACATCTTGAATCTGCGTACATATGCGTGTGTGTGTGCCTGTGCGTGCTTCTAGGGATTTGCGTGCAACCCTGTGACAGAAAAACCTTGGTAACAGAGTATGTACCCCAAAAATGTGTAAAGATGCATCACATGTTGTTCCGACACCTACACGGTTCCATAAATACATGCAGGCAGACTTGTGTATAACAAACATGCATATACTGCTTAAGGTGAGCATGTGTGTGATCTGTTGGGGTGGGGGGGG